>ML782466.1:675696-710321 GCA_009831015.1 Picea engelmannii | reverse complement strand
AAAATTAAATTTCTAACATGATTTTGTGATAATTTGGTTTTTAACTAAAGTGTTTGTTAGTTTACATACTTTTATCATTGTTTTTGGAAATATTTATAAAATTATGCCCCCAATGTTGAGTAAAACCACAATTAATGAAGTAATTTAAAATTTGATAGCAATCAACTTACAAAATAATGACAAAAATAACAATAGGAAGATTATTTTGCATCCATAAAATTTTAGGGCCAATAGAATGCTTATCATTGGAGATCATAACTTTTTATAATAACAATTTTTAGTGTAGAAGAGTCTATTAAAAAATAGTAATTAGTACAATGGAAAATAACATTTATTCATATGTCACTACAACAAAATAGGAAATTAGTGCCTAAAATAGCGCAAGAATTTAGTGTATTTTACTCCATGAATTAGACACCTTTTATGGCACAAAATTGGGCGCAATATGGACTTCTTATAATTGCGCTAGATTTAGCACTGGAAAAATAATGTCAGGAATAGTGTCAGGTTTAGAGCCATCTTTAGCACCAAGAATAGTGTCGAAATTAGAGTTAGGTTTAGTGCCAGGTGTTGCTTCCAGTTTTGCTTCTGATATGCCTTCCAATTTTTCTTCCATTTTTGCGTCTGGTTTGGCTTCCCGTTTTACGTCCAGTTTTGCTTCTGATATGGCTTAGAATTTTTCTTCCAGTTTGGTGCCAAGAATATTACCAGGCTTAGTGTCAGGTGTTGTTTCTAGTTTTTCTTCTTATATGCCTTCCAATTTTGCTTATGTTTTGGCTTCTAGTTTGGCTTCCAGTTTTTCTTATGATATGGCTTCCAATTTTGCTTCCAGTTTGGCTTATTTTTTGGCTTCTAGTTTTACATATAGTTTTTATTTTAGTTTTGCTTCTCGTTTTTCTTCTGGTTTGGCTTCGAATTTTGCTTCCAGCTTTTCTTCTGGTGTGGCTTCCAATTTTGCTTCCAATTTTGCTTCCAATTTGGCTTCCATTGTTGCTTCCTTTCTTGCTTCCAAAAATGCTTCTTGTTTTGCTTACAGTTATTAATTTAATATGTTTTATTTCAATTTAATTAGTTAAATATATCATGTTTCTTAAATCATTTATATGATTATACAGTAAGTCATATAAATGCATTTGAAATATTTTATAGGATAACATTTATAAAGAATTTTTAGGGAAACGAACATCCATACAAATTAACAACATCATTATACTTATTAAATCTCCATCAAAATAGAATCTACAAAATTCAGTATATATAAAATAACAATATAATTATTATAACATGATCATCATCTATAATTAAAACAAGTGAGTAAAATATCTATAATTTAAGTGACTATGAAAACATTCATCATGAGCAGTAAATCAAAACCATCATACGTAATAAATATGCATCCAAGAATCATCAACCACTTTCAATATATAAAAAATAATGAGTCAATATTAAAAAGATCATCATCATATATAACTAAAACAAGTGAAAGTAAAATATATATATGCTTGTAGATCAATATCATCTGAAAATGATACATGTCCAACAGTCGGCATAAGTCAAAATGATACATCATGTACAAATGATATAAATAAAAATGATAAATTATGTAAGACAAAATGATACAACTCAATATGATATGACATGTCCAAATGATATAAGTAAACATAAAACATGTCAAAATGATACAACTCAATAATATGGTATTGGAGGCCGTGAAAATGATACATATGATAGTAACCATGAAAAGAGGCATTATAACAATATATCAAAAATGATCCATGATGCAATCTATATGATCATGAATGTCATTGGTTGCTACTAGCAACTACCTCAACATCATCATCACCATCGTGATCATGATCATCATCATCATCATCTGCATCGGCATAGACATCATTGTCATTTGTATCTGTGTCATCATGAGAATCATCTTCCATCTCAGCATTGGACCCAACATCATGATCTGGATCTATTTGTTGAGGATGATCTGGATCTTCTAGAATATCCTTGTTCTACAAAAACAAACATTTAGAATGAAAAGTTATTATTTATTTCATGCAATAATTAATTTATATGTTTTATATCTAATATTACAACATATGAAATGAAACAATAATCATATTATATCGTATCAAAGTGCACATATTATAATAAAATATCAAATAAGTTACAGCTAAGATGTCATTCCAATGATGTAAAACATTCAACAATTCTAATAAATGTTAGTAAAGATCATAAAAATTTTACATGCCTAGCCTTGCCTTTCTTTGCCTTGTTTTGCCTTGACATGCCATGCCTTGCTTTGACATGTCATTCCTTGCATTGGTATGCCTTTCCTTGACATGTCTTTCCTTTCCTTGACATGTCATGTCTTGCCTTGCCTTGACATGCCATGCCTTTCCTTGCATTGACATTCCATACATTGACATGCCATGCCTAGCCTTGACATGCCATGCCATGCATTCTCTTGCCTTGACATGCCTTTCCTTACCTTGCATTGGCATGTCTTGCCTTGACATGCCTTTCCTTGACTTGACATTCCATTTCCTTGCATTGATTCCCATAGGACCATGAGACCATGATTCCCATGGGACCATAATGCCCACAATAACCTAACAAAAGGGTTTTGAAAATTGACCCTTTGTCTCGGATTTGCATTGTGCCTCACTGAGCAAAAATCTAGTTCCGTAGATCCTCTAAAAAACACTTTTATGGGCAATGGAATCACAGGAGAGGGGTCCCCTAGCTGGAATATGGTGCCAAGAGTCCAACGGAATTAACGTTCCATCGATCTGAGGCACGGTTTGTGTGTTATGGCGATTTGCAACTCGTCTCCTGAAGCCATTCAGGGAGACAGTGAAAATTTGGTCCGATGGCACAAAATCACAACCCAAAAACATAATTGAGTTATGTAAGCTCTTAAAGGTTTGTATGGCCAATTCTCGCTTGACCATGGTGCCCAAAATCACCCAACACGGGGGTTTTGAAAGTCAAATCCTTGTGTCGGATTTTCATTGTGCCTCACTAAGCAAAACCCTAGTTTTGAAGATCCTCTAAAAAACACTTTTTCGGGAAATAGAATCATAGGAGAGGGGTACCCCTAGCTAGAATCCAATGCCAAGATCCCAACGGAACTGATGGTTTGTCGATTGGAGGCATGGTTTTCATGTTATGGTGAGTTGCAACTCGCCCCCTGAAGCCATTCAAGCAAACAATGACAATTTGGTTCAGAGGCACAAAATCACAATTGGGTGACATAACTGAGTTCCGTAATCTTCTGAAGGTCTGTATGGCCAATGCCCACGTGACCATGATGCCTATAATCGCCTGACATAGGGGTTGTGAAATTTGATCCCCTGTGTCGGATTTGCATTGTGCCTCACTGAGAAAAAGCCTAGTTCTAGAGATCCTCTAACAAATACTTTTTTGGGCTATGGAATCACAGGAGAGAGGTCCCCCTGGCTGGAATTTGATGCCAAGATCCCAACAAAAATGACGTTTTGTCGATTGGAAGCATGGTTTTCGTGTCATGGCGAGTTTCAACTCACTTCTTAGAGTCATTTAGAGAGACAAAGACAATTTGGTTTGGGGGCACAAAATCACAATCGAGTGATGTAACTAAGTTGCGTAATCTTCTGAAGGTTTGTATGGCCAGTGCCCACATGAGCATAGTGCCCACAATCGCCTAACACAGGGGTTGTGAAAGTTGACCCCCTATGATAGATTTTCATTGTGACCGCAAGACTCTCAGGCAGTGAGGAGCCCCTGATCAGTTAGTTCTATGCAGTCCATGGACTTGTTGCATAGTTTAAGAACAGATATTGTTATCTTAGTGAAATTTAAGAACAAATAGGAATTTTATCTTAGTTTAAGAGCATATATTTCCCATGGACTTGTTGCAGAGTTTAGTAATTTGTCAAGATTTACATTCCTACCCCTTTACCACTCTCTACATACACAATTGTTGGCCCTAACCTCTTAAAAATTCAGTTATCTTCCAAATGGTTGCTCTCTACTAGAGAATCTGGCCCTGTCTTCCAATAAGATTACAAGCCAACTCCCAAATTATTGAAATTTTTTTGTTGTACTTCATGGAAGCTAAACGAAAATTTGTAAGCTTGAAATCCAATTTGAACTTATTATTCTCTTAGATAATATTGAGGCCAGCCATTAATGGGAGATGAAAAGACCCTATGTTTGAACATAAAACTTCCACAAAACTATTCATGGAGCTGTCACCTAGATTTGAATTTCCACAAAGCCTATCTAATCTAGCCAACACCATCCAATTCCCTTTTTTCTTATCAAACAAAGTGCATAGTGCATAGGTCCCTATGGCTTCTGTGCATGCCAAATTAAGAGGAAGGCGATGCATTTTAGTTTAAGAGGCATTATTAGATCCCATAGGAGGTTCAAAAATACAACAAGTGCTAAAACGTTGTTGTTAGGAAAAGCAATGGAACAAGAGGGAAATGAGTGCATTTGTTTCCATTTGGGGAATTACCGAACTTTTCCATGAGATCAAAAATGCAGAGAGAGGTCAAATGCAGAAATAAAACATATTAGGAAGCAAACCAGATAAGACAAATGATGTGTTTTACTCTTTGGGGCTTTTTCAAGCCTACAATGAGTAAATAAATGTATTGAGAGCCAAAACACAATACTTGAGACACTACAATTGTAGATAAGAAGGTGAGAATGATATGTTTTTCACTTTGGGATTTTTTCGTATCCCGCCACAAGTTAAAATATGCAGAAGGGAGGAAAGAACTTTACCAGAGAGGTTGAGAAGATTAATTAGACAAGAAATCAATGTATTTTCCCTTTCAATACATTATTAGACCACGCCAAATATAGAAAAGTGCATAGCTAGATAAAAACACATCATCGAAGAGGATGGGAATTTTTATTAGAGAGTGAAGAAACATGTATTAGCTACTAATCCTCCATCAAGCCCTAGGCAAGTCAAAAAATGCACCAACAAGTAGAATGCATCACCAAAGAAGTTGCAACTACACATCAAATGAAAATAATATGTTTTTTTCTCTCTAAGATGGATAATGTAACATTTTCCTTCCTTGGTGATATTTGAATCCAAGATATTTTCAAGAGATCTTACATTATAACATGCTTAGCACCATCTTTTTTTTTATTCATTATATTTCACATATGCATGTTTTACCCATTGAATGTGTTATTGAGTGTTGTAGGTATGAGAGTTTTCTAAAGATAACATGGAGCACCCATTAATATTTGGACTCAATTGTATCTTAAAATAATGTTCCTTGTTCCCAATTACCTATAAATTGACTAGTCGCAAGGCATACCCGGCAATTGGTTCATAATTGCTATGTATAATATAAAGTTGATTTGTTTTTTAATAGGGTGGGAAAAATACCCTAGAACCATTGAACATTGCCTGTAAATAAATTTGAAATTAAAAATCACATTCCCCATACTTTTTTAGCTCCATGTTGTCTTCTTACACTCCTCCTAATCAA
Source organism: Picea engelmannii (assembly GCA_009831015.1). NCBI lineage: Eukaryota > Viridiplantae > Streptophyta > Pinopsida > Pinales > Pinaceae > Picea > Picea engelmannii. The sequence continues at coordinate 704,823 of ML782466.1, read as the reverse complement.
TGGTGGCCTTGGTTATTAGCTTGTTGACAATATTTATTAGAAAATAGCATTGAATGACGAGAAATTTTAAGTGATGAATTAAGTATCATTTATCCTACCACAAGCAATTGAAAGTTGTTGGGATGATATGGTGATTTCACATGAGGTAAAATAATCTCTCATTACTCATATTCATAAATTCTGTCTCCATATTTGTAATCTGTTGCCTTTCATGAAGCATGTGTTTTCACCATTAAACTAGTTATGTTAGTCATATTGTTATGATTTGTTTAGTGAAATATTAGGCACCGAGATAGTATATATCCTTTGTCTCATAAGTATTTTGTTGTCCTAGCATGATTTGATGTCACTTACATACGAAGGATCATGTGTATAAAACTAAATTAAGAAGAGATTCACGAGAGGAATGAAGGAGAGTGGATGCAAGATTAAAACACTAAGTTAACCCCACTCAAGCATAAGGAGCAACAAGAAATTCCCAAACCAAAGCATACAAGAGGGATGTAAAGTTCCTTTGTCGAACTCCTAAAGAAAACATTTTGTGAGCAAGTTGCATGCCCAAAGAGGAATGTAGTAAGGCGGATGGGAAACTATATTCCTAGCCTAGCGATGAAGACGCGTACAACAATATTCCCAAGAAAATGTAAACCAAGACCAAAATGAGAATCAAATTGCCAAAGTATGTGAGAAAAAGTGAAAAGTAGCATCCAAGTGATAGGAGTGTATGTTAATTGATAGAGAATGCTTTGATGAATCCTTACTTGTGTGACAAATATTCTAATTTCCTAATTTCATGAAGCAAGTATTCTCACAGTTGTTTGAATAGTCAAAGTGAGAATAAGAGGAATTTTGTAATAAGTTAAGAATTAGAAAATCAATAATAAGATATAGTATCTCCAGAGTCATCTAATGTAGTTCAAGATTTAGGAATTTGTAAGGTGAAGAGCCATGAACTATAACTATAAATAAAGACTTTGCATTCAAGCAAAGGATTCCCTTTTTGGTATTTTAAGTTATCTTTGTATGTTAATAAAGAGACAATTGTTAGCTAATGTGTTTATACTCTTGTAGAGCTGTGTTTGGTTGTGGACTATTCTCTCCTCTCCCATTTCTCCTAGTGCTTGTGGGCATGAGCATTGTAAATTGTAGAGTATTGTTTGTTATGGTGTTTATTCTCACTTATCTTATGCTTGCTATAATTTGATGTGAAACACGAAGCTTCTCAGTAACTTATGGACTATTCTCGATGGTTCATAATATTTTATTGTGCAAGTTCATTAGTTGGTGGATTATTCTCCCTATTGTTATATGTCTAATCACATTCCATCTCAACTTGGTTACTAATTGGTTTTTTTAGATGGAATTTTTCTTAGAAATCATAGTGTTTCACTTTGAGAGGGACTTGGAAGGCCTCGATTCTCCCTATTGTTAGTTGCATTTCCAGATTTTTCTATTTTCTCCTTTAATTAGAATTTAGCTAGCTACATTTTCCATATTTAATTTGTTGCATTTCATTCCATGCATTGACCCCATCATCGTTTTGTTCTCCTAAATTTTACAAGATTATATAAAAACCATAACAAAACATCTTATCTTACATACAATAGTCAGGCCATAACTAGAGGGATTTTCATTTCAACAAACAAATGTATAATTAGTCCATTTTTCCTAATACATCTTTGTGGTTAATGAGGGTTATTTTCCCCCATAAAAATATCATTATAATTTAGTTTTTGGATATATTCACAAACACACACACACACACACACACACACACACACACCAATTCCATCATGAGGTCTTTACATTCGAGCATTACATGTCACATTTTCATATTATGTGCATGTCAAATTAGCATGCACACCAACCAATAGGGTTGGTGTGCATGTCAATTTGGCATGCACAGAAGCCATAGGGTTGTTGTGCATGCCAATTTTGTTGGATTACTGAGAGAGGGGGTGAATCAGTAATAGTGTAATTATAATCATTTTTCTCCAAATAATCCAAGTGTTATATCAATGTAGAATTATTATCCAATAATGAGCAATAAGAAATGAACAATCACACACATACACAGTACACCAGTGTTTTACGTGGAAACCCAAATCAGGAGAAAACCACGGAATGTTGTATCTTATATGTATTGAATAGTTACATTCATTGGAAGCACCAACTTCCTTTGTTTTCCAGCTACAACTGGAAGGAGGCTCCAACCCCCTAGTTTCTCAGGCTACAACCTAAGGGAAGCTCCCACTCACCAATTCTCTGGCTACAACCAGAAGGAGGCTACAACCCCCTATGTTCTTTGGCTACAACTGGAAGGTGGCTACAACCACCTGTCCTTGCCCTGTCCAACCGTCCTGAAGTAGAAGTAGAATGATGGAACCACTGTCACACTATCACTGTGAGATATATCGATGTAAACATGTATCATTGTAAACATGTACCAATAAACCTGAACCATGCATCAACCATGCATCAACTTGTACCTCAACCTTTAATCAACCTGTAACATAAACAAGTGCATCAACCATGCACCAACCTGTACCAAATAATATGTAATCAACTTGTACCATAAACAAGTGCAATCAACCATGTACCAAGTATGTATCAATTATGTGTCAAGTACTCATCAATATGTACCAACATCATCAACTATACACCTCATGTATGTGCCAACTCATCAACTACTTGTCTCAACCATGTACCCAACTTGTACCTCAACCAAAAGCCCTCATCAATTTCATCATCCAAATATGATTTGTAAATATGTAATAGAACCGGTGTATATGATCACATACCTGCAAACCTTCCTTAACTTTAACAACAAGAGACTAGCATTTTCATCAAACGTTTATTTAGTCTCACAAGACTAGTTTTGGATTAGTCAACAACCCTAAATTGAAATAATCATAACTTTGTACCTATAATGAATAAATATCTGAATATGATACACAATGTTCTTCAGTGTGTTTTATACAATTCCTCTAGGTTTCACTACTTAGAACCTCTCAGAAAAGGAGTTATGGCAAAAATGACACACCTTGCTGAATTCTGGATTATTCTAGAGAGCAACCTTGTAGAGCGTTCCCCGCACGAAATATTTGTTGAATTGATATGAAATTATTACAAAGAATACTAAAGACTGTAATCTAACCAACACATTTGGTATTACTTAATTTGGATCTGTTATGAATAAGTTATGATGTTTTTACCCAAAACACATGTTTTTTAATAGTTTCAGGACTAGCCACAAACCCTATTTTCCACGGACTGTAAATCCAAAAATACAATGACCCACAAGATGAATGTTTTACCACAGATACGTGGATATGTTTCCTCAATGGCATAGCAATTTCACAATCTGAATCATTCTATAAAAAAATTATTGGGAATATGGTGAGATGACCTGGAAAAAAAAAAACCTTAGAAAGCATCATCAAAAGAATTTATCCTTCCTTGAATTTTGGCCTTCTTTTCTTCACTTTCCTAAGAAATTCAGATTAGATATCATTTGGTTACCTCATACACCTATAGGTATTCAATATGCTCAAGTGTATCTTAAATTAGAGAGCATTGCCTCTTATTTATACTCTCCAAGTAGCTTCCTTAAAAACATCTTCTAGGTCACTTTGCCCACTTTCCTTATTTTAGGGTTAACCCACTTCTAATTTCTCCATTAAATTTATTATTGAATTAATTTATTTTGTATTCACTTTGAATTATAGTACACTCATAACTTCACTTTATTATTTACCTTTTAAAATCTCTTAAACCACTTTGACTACTTTGACCTTTTGGGGCTTCTAGATGACATATGAGGGTCCTCCAACTTCGTAAGGCCATAACTTTCAAACCGTGAGGAGTTATGTGGTGTTCCACATACCACCAGAAATGGAATAACATGTAATATCCATATAAAATAGTATTACCTAAAAATATATCAAAACTGATACTTTTATCCATCAAACAAACTTGGGTCCATTACCCAAACCTGGGTTCTCCAACTTCTCATGGCCATAACTCTCTAGCCGTGAGGAGTTATGTGATGTTCCACATACCACCGGAAATGGCATGACAAGCACTATTCATATAGGATAGTTTCACTGAAAAATTCATTGGCGTTCATCCCATTATTCCACAAATAATCATGGGTTCTCTAACCATACTTCTATGATAACTCAATCCACAAAGCGTCTTCCCGTGAGGGTTTTCACCATAAGGGGATCACTTTGGAGTTCATCCATTTCTACTTATTATCAACCATGACAAGAAAATAACGAGTCATCTTTACATCAAACAATCTTGGGTACATTACCCAACCTTTGTGCTACATGGATTTCTTCAAGGGTTAACATCAATGACAACCAACCTTAATCAACAATATCCCCCTTTGGCATTGATGGAAACACTCTGATAAAATACTAAAATCATGTCACTCATTCTCCCCCTAGAACCATGCCTATGTCCTCTGTATCTGATAAATCTGCTACCCCTTGAACCATGCCTTTATCCTCTGCCTATGTCCTCTGCATCTGATAAAACTCTCCCCCTGGTACCATGCCTTTGTCTTCCGCCTATGTCCTCTTCATATGATAAATCTCTCCCCCTTTGTCATCAATGGAAAAGGTATCTTTCCATCTGGGGTTTCTCCCCCTGATTGAAATATCCTCCTATGGTGCTTCCTCATGTAAATCTAAGACATATAATATAAGCATTCAAAAAACATTCATTTTGGAGTAGAAATAACTCCAAGTCTCTAGAGAAGATATTCAAAGGATTCCCATGCAAGTGGTTTTGTGAAGATGTCTTCCACTTGTTCTTTTGTTCCCACATACTCAACTCCGATGTTCTTTTCTGCAACCTTCTCCCGTAGAAAGTGATACTTTATTGGAATGTGCTTCATCTCGGAGTGCATCACCAGGTTCTTCGAGATACTGATGGCACTTGTATTATCACAATAGATTGGAATGGGCTCATCATACTCAACCTGTATATATGTCATAGTTTGTTTCACCCAAAGAACCTATGTACAACATGATTTTGTTGCAATATACTCTGCCTCGGTTGTAGATAAATATATTGATGATTGTTTCTTGCTTAGCCATGATACTAAACACTCACCCAAGTAGAACGTTGCTCCACTAGTGCTTCGTCATTCATCAATACAACCTACCCAATCTTCATATATGTAGGCTATAAGTGATAGATCCTTTCCTTTTGGATACCATAATCCAAACTCTTATGTTCCTTTGAGATATCTGAAAATCCTCCTCACTGCAAACACATGTGACTCCTTTGGTACTACTTGAAATCATGCCACATGTCCAACTGCCTGCATTGCATCTGGTCTGGATGTTGTCACATATAGTAGGCTGCCAATCATTGACCTGTATTGTCTCTGATCTATAGACTTCGAATCATCATCTTTGCTCAACTTGCAACTGGTTTGCATGGGAGTGATAACTGGTTTGCAATCTTCCATTCCGAACCTCTTTAGCATTTCTCTGATATACTTGGTTTGAGAAATAAAGATTCATTGGTTGCTTTGACGTATCTGAAGTCCCAAAAAGAAGGATAGTTCTCCAAGTAATGACATTTCAAATTCATTATGCATATCTTTTGCAAATATATGGCTTAACGTGTCATTATCACTACCAAAAATAATATCATCAACATAAACTTCAATTAATAAAATATTACCTTCACTTACCTTGATGTAGAGGTTGTTGTCTGCACTTCCTTTTATGAACCCTACCTGTTGCAGATACCTATCCAGTCTAGAGTACCATGCTCTAGGAGCCTGTTTTAGACCATACAAGGCCTTCTTTAATTTACACACATAATCTGCGTTCTCTAACAACTGAAATCTTTATGGTTGTTCAATGTAGACTTCTTCTTCAAGTTCCCCATTCAGAAAAGCTAATTTTACATCCATCTGATATACTTTAACATTTTTGGAGCATGCATAGGCTAAAATAAACCGGATTGCTTCCATTCTGGAAATTGGGGCAAATGTCTCTTCAAAGTCGATTCCTTCAATCTGTGCATATCCTTTACATACCAATCTAGATTTGTTCCTTTTAACTTGTCCATCTTCATTTAATTTATTCCTGAAAACCCATTTTGTGTCGATCACATTCTTATTCTTTGGTCTTAGAACCAATTCCCAAGTGTCATTTTTATCTATTTGATCCAATTCTTCATTCATGGCCTTATTCCAAAATTCATCCTTGTTGGCTTCTTCAAAAAAGTTTGGTTCAATTGTAGTTAAGAGTGCTAGGTGTGTTTGTTTTGGTGAATGGATTTTTCTTCTAGTCTCGACTCCTGCATCTTTGTTTCCAATAATTTGATCTGAAGGATGATTCTTCTATACTCGTTTGCTAGGTGTCTTTGAAGATACGTTTTGAACTTGCTCTTTTGTTTCTGTCAGATTCTCTTCATCTTCCTCTTCTACTTCATCTTCTGCTTCTTATTCTTTGAAAAGTTGTTCCATTGATTTGTTTTCTTCTTCCTTTGATTTTGGTCTGCCTGTTTCATCAATTGTTATGTTGATGCTTTCCACAACTTTGTTCAATCTTAGATTGTAACACTTGTATTCTTTCCTCATACTTGAGTAACGAACAAGTACTCATTTGTCCACACGAGAGTCAAACTTTCTCATTCTTCTATCTTCTCTTCTGATGTAGCATTTGCTTCCAAAAACTCTGAAGTGCTTCACATTTGTTGGTCTTCCTTTCCATATCTCGTAGGGAGTTTTATCAGTGTTGTTTCTGAGCATTACTCCGTTTTGAATGTGAACTGTTGTATGCATTTCCTGTGTCCAAAATTTATCTATCAATTTGGAATCCATTAGCATTGTTTGAGCCATTTCCTGTATTGTCATGTTCTTTCTTTCAACAACTCCATTCTGTTGAGGTGTCCTAGCAACGGATAATTGTCTTTTTATTCCATGACTGCTGCAGTAGTCCATAAATTCCTTTGAAGTGAACTCTCCTCCAATATCATATCTCAAGCATTTGATTCTTGAATCCATCTCATTTTCAACCATTTCCTTGTAGATCTTGAAGTTTTCAAAAGCTTTTGACTTGTTCTTAAGAAAGCAAACTGCAGACATTCTTGTATAATCGTCAACTAATAACATAAAGTATCTCTCACATTTTAAGCCCTTTGTTGTAGTTGGTCCAACTAGATCAGTATTCACAATTTCCAGTGGTCTTGTTGTTGAATATTCCTTTGATTTGAACCTGGTCTTTGTTTGCTTTCCTTGTTGACAATGCTTGCATAAAGTGTTGGTTGGTTTCGTGATCTGGGGCATTTCTCTGACTACTTCTCTTTTGGTGACTTTGATGAGGTTATCAAAATGCATGTGACCCATTCTTCTGTGCCATAGCCAACTTTCATTTTCCTTTCCTAGACAACACTTTTCATTTCCAATTTCACTTAACACATATATGTTGTTTGAAGTTCTTGCAGCTGTACCGACCAATTTCCCTGAACCTTCTCTTCTTATCTCACACTTTTGTCAATAAAAAATAACTTTATGACCTCGATCACACATTTGACTCACACTTAGAAGATTATGTTTCATATCTTCTACCAGTAGAACATTTTGTGTCTTTTTATTCGTGTTCCCAATTCATATTGTGACTTCTCTAATGATTTTGGTTGAATTATCATTTTCGAAGGAGACTGATCCATTTCTTTCCTTTCGCAATGTAATAAATTTGTCTCTATCACCTGTCATGTGTTTTGAACACCCACTATCAACATACTAACCGTATTTCTTCTGCTTAGCTTGTAGAGCGACTGTGCTTTCTTCATTGTTATACTGATCTTGCTTTCTTATCCATGTCGTTTTCTAAGGTTCTTTTCTGTGATTGTTGTTAGTTTGTTGAGGTTCTTTAGGAGGGACTGTCATTCTGCAATTTTTGGCCATGTGTCCAAAATTGTTACATCTGTAACATTCCACTTCAATGCTCAAAGATTCAAACATGTTGTAACTTCTTCTTTGTGTTTCACTAGGTCTTCTTGAGTAACCCCTTTGTGCATGACTCTCAAATTTTTTATTGTTCCTGTTGTTAGCTCTGCAATTCACAGATTTATGTCCAAAATTATTACATGCATAACATAAAACAAAAAATATAGTTTGATACCTGGGAGTTGAAGATCTTCTGAAAGAACGTGCTCCTATGAATTCATCTTCTTCTTGAGGCCTATCTGGTTGTTGTTGATTCTGAAATTTGAATCTTCTCGGTGGAGGAGTGTCCCTGTAATTTTCCTTGTACATCTTCCTATCCCCTTTGATTGCTTCTGCATAGATTTTTGGATTTGTTTCCTACTTTGTTGTTTTGGATCTTGATCCCTTTTCTGTCTGATTGTATCCAAGTTCATACTTGTCAAGATGAGATTTTTGACTGTTGATAATGTCATCTAGAACTTTTGAGCTATTCTGCATATTTTTATTTTGAATATCCTTTCTTAGTATGACAACCTTTGCTTCCAAGTTTCCAATGATCTTGTCCTTTTCTTCTATTTTTTCTTTGAGTGTTTCTTAAATTCTTTTATCTTCTTCTATTTGAACCTTCAATTTTGTGATCATTTGTTCTAGTTCTCGAGTGTCATGTTTCTTGTCTAGTTCTGCTTGTAGTTTCTTGTTTTTCTTCTTTTCTCTTTTGATAACTTCTATGGCACACATTAATTCTTCTCGATGGTCAAATTCTGCCTCTTCAATTTCGTCTTTGACTTCTTCATATCCTTCTTCGGCTTCTTCATATTCTTCTTCGGAGTCTTCTTTGTCAGAATCTTTTTCTGCCATGAATATAACTCTTCCTGTCTCACTGGCAATGATTTCATCTTCATTTGATGATGATATGTCTTATTTGATGCATAAGCTTTTCTTGAAATATTTCTTTGTAGTTCTTTTTCCTTTATATGTGTGTTTGCCTTTTGAGTAACCTTCATCATTTCTCTTTTTCTTATGAGGACATTTGTTAGCAAAATGACCAACACCATCACAATTAAAACAAATTAAAGGAAGCTTACCTCTATACCTACCATTGGTTCCCTTTGTTCAGTCTTTTGACGAAGTTGGCCACTTATTCATCATCTTCCGAGACATCGTTTTTGTTTCTATATTCTTCTTGTTCCTTTTTATTTTGCTTTGATCTTTTGGATGCTTTGAAGGTTGCTTCTTTTACATCTGGATTTTCCTGTTCAGTTCTCATTTCATATGTTGTGAAGATTCCATGCAGTTTGTCCATGCTTATTGAGTTCAGATCTGATCTTTCTTCTAGTGCTGATATCTTAGGGTTGAATCTCATAGGAACAGATCTTAGTACCTTTTGAACAATTACAGATTCTTCGATTTCTTCTCCCAATCCTATGATTTCATTCACTGTTTCGTCAAATTTTAAGAAGTAGGATGCAATATTCTCATCTTCCTTCATTTTTAGTTGTTCAGACTGACCTCTATAAGTTTAAAGTTTTGATGCTTTGACTTTTGTATCTCCTTCGTAAATATTTCGAAGCTTGTCCCAAATCTCTTTGGCGGATTTACAAGTGCAACTTTGGTGAATATTGTTTCACTGAGACAATTCAAAAGTGCATTTGTAGCTTTGGAATTATTCTGACCAAGTTTCACTTCTTTGTCATTTGTTGGTGGAACTGTTAGTACTATGTATCCATCTACAATTGATTGCCAAATTTCAAACCCCTGTACTTGTATATATGTCTTCATCCTTATGCTCCAAAAATCATATTTATGTCCATAAAAGTGTGGTATTCCATTTTTATATGAATTGGTACTCCCCATGATCTACCTTTCAATGGTTAAACTGATTTCTGAAGGAACCTGCTCTGATACCAATTGTTGGATTACTAAGAGGGGGGATGAATCAGTAATAGCGTAATTATAATCATTTTTCTCCAAATAATCCAAGTGTTATATCAATGTATAATTATTATCCAATAATGAGCAATAAGAAATAAACAATCACACACATACACAGTACACCAATGTTTTATGTGGAAACCCAAATCGGGATAAAACCACAGAATGTTTTATCTTATATGTCTTGAAGAATTACATTCATTGGAAGCACCAACTTCCTTTGTTTTCCAGCTGCAACTAGAAGGAGGCTCCAACCCCCTAGTTTCTCAGGCTACAACCTGAGGGAAGCTCCAACTCCCCAATTCTTTGGATACAGCTAGAAGGAGGCTACAACCCCCTATGTTCTCCGGCTACAATCAGAAGGTGGATACAACCACATGTCCTTGCCCCGTCCAACCACCCTGAAGTAGAAGTAGAATGATGGAACCACTGGCACACTATCACTGTGAGATATACCACTGTAAACATGTACCAATAAACTTGAACCATGCATCAACCTGTACCTCAACCTGTAATCAACATGTACCATAAACAAGTGCATCGACCATGCACCAACCTGTACCAAACAATCTGTAATCAACCTGTACCATAAAAAAGTGAAATCAACCATGTACCAAGTATGTACCAATAATGTGTCAAGTACTCATCAACTATGACTCATCAATATGTACCAACATCATCAACTATACACCTCATGTATGTGCCAACTCATCAACTACTTGTCTCAACCATGTACCCAACTTGTACCTCAACCAAAATCCCTCATCAATTTCATCATCTAAATATGATTTGTAACTCTGTAATAGACCTTTTTTATATGATCACATACCTTCAAACCTTTCTTAACTTTAACAACAAGAGACTAGAATTTTCATCAAACGTTTCTTTAGTCTCACGAGACTAGTTTTGGATTAGTCAACAACCCTAACTTGAAATAATCATAAATTTGTACCTCTAATGAATAAAGATATTAAACTGATACACAATGTTCTTCAGTGTGTTTTATGCAATTCTTCCAGGTTTCACTACTTGGAACCTCTCAGAAAAGGAGTTATGGCAAAAATGACACACCTTGTTGAATTCTGGATTATTCTAAAGATCGACCTTGTAGAACGTGCCCCGCATGGAATATTTGTTGAATTGATATGAAAATGTTACATAGAATACAAAAGAATGTACTCTAACCAACACATTTTTTTTTATTGAATTTGGATCTGTTATGAAGAAGTTATGATGTTTATACCCGAAACACTTGTTTTTTACTAGTTTCAGGACTAGCCACAAACCCTATTTTCCACGGAGTGTAACTCCAAAAATACAACGACCCAGAAGCTGAATTTTTTACCATGGATACTTGGATATGTTTCCTCAATGGAATCACAATTTCACAGTCTGAATCATTCTAGAAAAAAAATCATTTTGAAAATGGTGATATTACCTGGAAAATAAAATAAAATAAAATAAAAAAACATACCTTAGAAAGCATCATCAAAAGAATTTATCCTTCCTTGAATTCCGGCCTTCTTTTCTTCACTCTACTCAGAAATTCAGCTTATATATCATTTGGTCACCTTAGAAACCTATAGGTATTCAATATGCTCAAGTTTATCTTAAATGAGAGAGCCTTGTCTCTTATTTATACTTTGCAAGTAGCTTCCTTAAAAACATCTTCTATGTCACTTTGCCCACTTTCTTTATTTTAGGGTTAACCCACTTCTAATTTCTCCATTAAATTTATTTTGTATTCAATTTGAATTATAGTATACTCATCACGTCACTTTATTATTTACCTTTTAAAATCTCTTAAACCACTTTGACTATTTTGACCTTTTGGGGCTTCTAGATATGAGGGTCCTCCAACTTTGTAAGGCCATAAATCTCAAACCGTGAGGAGTTATGTGACGTTACACATACCACAAAAAATGGAATGAAATGTACTATCCATATAGAATAGTATTACCTAAAAATATATCAAAAATCATATCGTTATCCATCAAACAAACTTGGGTCCATTACCCAAACCTAGGTTCTCCAACTTCTCGTGGCCATAACTCTCTAACCGTGAGGAGTTATGTGACGTTCCACATACCACCAGAAATGGCATGACAAGCACTGTCCATCTAGTATATTTTCATTGAAAAATTCACTGGCATTCATCTCATTATTCCAAAAATAAGCATGGGTTCTCTAACCATACTTCTAGGATAACTCAATCCTCAAAGTGTCTTCCTATGAGGGTTTTCACCATAAGCGGACCACTTTGGAGTTCATCCATTTCTACTTATTATCAACTATGAAAAGAAAATAATGATTCATCTTTACATCAAACAATCTTGGGTCCATTACCCAACCTTTGTGCTACGAGGCTTTCTTCAAGGGTTGACATCAATGACAACCAACCTTAATCAACAAATTTGGCATGCACAGAAGCAAAAGGGTTGTTGTGCATGCCAAATTGGCATGCATAGCATCCCTATTTGCTAGTGTGCATGCTAATTTGGCATGCACAACATCCCTATTGGCTGGTGTGCATGCTAATTTGGCATGCACAACAGCCCTATGGCTTATGTGCATGTTAATCCCCATGCCTTGATTGTTAGCTTATTGAATTCTATAGAATTTTCTTTCAATCATATAGGATATTTTTCTATAGATTTACTTTGTCTTGAACAATATAGAACCTCTTATAATATCCTTAAGGAATTTTCCTACAGAATTATATCTCTATGTAAAGCAATCTTCATAATCATCCAAAATATTATTGCCTACAAAATTAAAGCCTTTCTCTCTATAGACATGTCATGTGAACAGCTCAGATTCATAAATGATAAACAATTTCATGATGCCATTGAGATAGCCCAAGAATCTCTCCACCTTATGAAATATAAAAAAACTCCAAACCTTTTCACTCAAAATCAATTCTAAATCTTTTGATCATGTCAACTAACACGATATATAAGGTTTACTCTAATCCACTTCGACTTTCATTCTCATATCATTTCCTGGATTGTAGAATGCTTCTCCATGGTTGACTTTGTTGTACTCATAAATGGATCTACTTCTCCCTTTTTCAAACATTCCCAAAAATTATATAAAGGATTCCCTCTTTCCCCTATGTTATTCCTTCTAAATAGACAGTGTTAGAAAAAAAATAACCAGGGAGAAAGAGGTGGGAAACATTACAGGTTTCAAGGTATTAAAATATATACTCATCTATCATATCATAATTAAAGAGTAATCCTAAAGGACCCATTAGGAACGGAATATTCGGTAATATAGAATGGGACACAAGTTAAAAACAAGAAAACAATAAAATGGTTCAAAGGTGAAAGGATGAACAAAATACTTCGAGAGAAAAAAAAAAACAATGGTTAATAAATGTAGACATAGGATTGAAATAGTAGAGAAATCACTCTTGTAGCATGAGAATAATTTTTACAAAATCTACTAAACCATGTTTTGATTATTGAGTCTTGACTGTGCACGTGTTTGAGATTATTGATCTTATTAAAACCAATGTTTTTATTGTTTACACATGCAGGGTGTTATTCCATCACCTTGCAATCAGTTTTAATTCAAAGAGTACATAAAAATCCATAATTACATCAACAAATCCAAGCAAGACAACAATAGCACACTACTTTAACTCCACCACTATAAAAAAAGTGTATCTTGCTTGAGTGCATAGTTGTATAAGCGGACTGTAAAATAACCTTTTCAACTCTTTGGATGCATACCATAGTTGTCAAGATGTTGGCCACCCTTTCAATATTCTATAATGTTTCTTAACTTATCATTGAAATATGATGGTTATGAGAGATTCTAGAATCTTTGTTTATTATATGCAAGATATGGTCTATTTTGGAGTTCAAATCTTTGATTCTTCTCAATCATTTCTCATCTTTAAGAATTTATGTTATTCTACTTTTCAAAGGAAGTACTTATCATAGTTGTCATGTTAGGGAACCTTGTGATGAAATCATAATGAAGCGATTGTGGGACTACATCATATTTATATGGAAGCAACTGTAAACATACAACCCTATGACTAGATTCTGGAAAATCTATGGAAGAGACTAAAGAAACTTGCTCTAAATTTGGAGTCCTAGTCACACATGTAATTCATGGCAAGGCATGGAAAGGAAAAGCAAGGAAAGGCAAGGTAAGGCAAGGTAAGGAATGTCAAGGCAAGGCATGGCATGTCAAGGAAAGGCAAGGGAATGCATGGCAGGTAATTCATTGCAAGACAAGGAATTGCAAGGCAAGGCATTGCAAGGAAACGCATTGCAAGGTAGGGCATTGCAAATCAAGGCATTGCAAGGAAATTCATGGTAAGGCAGGACAATGCATGACAAAGCATGGCATGTCAAGACAAGGCATGGATTTTCAATGAAAGGCATGGCAAGGCTAGGCATGGAATGTCAAGGAAAGGAATTACATGTCAAGGCAAGGCAAGGAATGGAATGTCAAGGAAAGGCAAGACATTCAAGGAAAGGCATGGATTATCAAGGCAAGGAATGGATTGACAAGGAAAATAATGGAAAGGATAGGCATGGCATGGCATGTCAAGGCACGGCATGGCATGTAAAGGCACGACATGGCATGTCAAGGAAAAGTAAGGCATGGCATGCCAAGGGAAGCCAAGGCATGGCAAGACATGTCAAGGCAAGGCATGGATTTTCAAGGAAAGACATGGCAAGGCTAGGCACAGCATGTTAAGGAAACGCATGGAATGTCAAGGCAAGGCATGGCATGTCAAGGAAAGGAAAGAAATGACAAGGCAAGGCATGTCAAGCCAAGGAAAGGCATGTGTCTCACTTAGATAAACCCTAGTTATGTAGATCCTCTAACAAACACTTTTCCGGGCGACTGAATCATGAGAGAGGGGTCCTCCTAGCTGGAATCTGGTGTCAATAGTCCAACAAAACTGGCATTTCGTCAATCTGAGGAATGGTTTGCATGCTATGACGAGATGCAACTTATTTTCTAAAGTCATTCAAGGGCATAATGACAATAAGGTTTGGGGGCACAAAATCACAAATGGGTGATGCAACTAAGTTTCGTAAGCTCTGGAAGGTCTGTATGACCAATGCCCATGCGACCACGGTGCCCAAAATCACCTGGCATAGGGGAATTGAAAGTTAACCCCCTATGCCAGATTTTCATTGTGCCTCATTGAGATAAACCCTATTTCCATAGATCCTCTAACAAACACTTTTCTAGGCGATGAAATCATAGGAGAGGGGTCCCCCTAGCTAGAATTCATTTCCAAGAATCCAACAGAACTGGTGTTTCATCTATTTGAGGCATGGTTAGGGTGCTATCGTGAGTTGCAGCTCACATCTTAAAGTCATTCAGGAACACAATTTCAATTTGGTCCGGGGGCACAAAATCACAATCGGGTGACGTAACTAAGTTCCATAATCTTTGGAAGTTCTGTATGGCCAACACCCATGTGACCACAGTGCCCAAAATTTCCCGACACGAGGGTTGTGAAATTTGACCCCTTGCGTCAGATTTTTATTATGCCTCACTGAACTAAACCCTAGTTCTTGAGATCCTCTAACAAACACTTTTTCGGGAGACAAAATCATAAGAGAGGGGTCCTCCTAGTTGGAATCTAATTCTAGGAGCCCAACGAAATTGACGGTTTATCGATTGGAGGCACGGTTTTCGTGTTATGGCGATTTGCAACTCGCCTTTTGAATCCATTCAAGGAGATAATAACAATTTGGTCTTGGGGGGGGGGGATCACAATTGGGCGATGTAAATGAGTTTTGTAAGCTTCTAAATGTCCATATGGCCAACTCCCACATGACCACAATGCCCACAATAGCCCAACCCAGGGGTTGTGAAAGTTGACCCCTATGTCGGATTTGCATTGTGACCGAAAGACTCCTTGCAGCGAGCAACCCCTGATCAGTTAGTTCTATGCAATCCATGGACTTGTTGTAGAATTTAAGAGAAGATATTGTTATCTTAGTGAAATTTAAGAGTAGATAGGAATGTTATCTTAGTTTCAGAGTAGATATTTTCCATGGAATTGTTGCAGAGTTTTAGTAGTTTGCCAAGATTTACATTCCTATCCCTTTACCACTCTCTACATACAAAACCACTGGCCCTAACCTCTTAAAAATTCATTTATATTCCAAATGGATGCTTTCTACTAGAGAATTTGACCCTCTCTTCCAATAAGCTTACAATCCAACTCCCAAATTATTGAAATTAGTTTGTTGTACTTCATGGAAGCTAAATGAAAATTTTAAGCTTGAAATCCAATTTCAACTTATTATTATCTTAGCTAATATTGAGGCTAGCCATTAATGGGAGATGAAAAGAACCTATGGTTGAACATAAAAATTCAATGAAACTATTCAAGGAGCTAGTAACCTAGATTTGAATTTCCACAAAGCCTATCTAATCTAGCCAACACCATCCAATTCCTTTTTTTCTTATCAAACAAAGTGCATTGTCTCGGTCTCTCCTTGTGCTGCCATTTTAAATTTAGATAAATTATGTGCAGGATATGTTGACTATTATTCCAGGACAGTCTCTCAATGAGAGAAGAACAGGACAAAGATTTGCCTACAAAGATATGGGAGCATAGACTGAGCAAAAACCAGTGATTGTCATGCAACCATTACCATTAACCAAAAATATTGATTATAAAGATCTCGCATGTTATAAAAAAATATCAATAGATCCTCTAAAAAACACTTTTATCAATGACGGAATCATAGGAGAGGGGTCCCCTAGTTGGAATCTCGTGCCAGGAGTCCAACAGAATTGGCGTTTCGTCGATCCAAGGCACATTTTGTGTGTTATGGCAAGTTGTAACTCGCCTCTTGAAGCCATTCAGGGACACAATGACAATTTTGTCTGGGGGCACAAAATCACAACCAGGTGATGTTACTGAGTTTCGTAAGCTCCAGAAGGTTTGTATATCCAACACCCACGTGACCACGATGCCCACAATCACCCGACATAGGAGTTTTGAAAGTCGACCCCCTGTGTCAAATTTTCATTGCGCCTCACTGCGCTAAACCCTAGTTTTGGAGATCCTCTAGCAAACACTTTTGTAGGCAATTGAATCAAAGGAGATGGGTCCCCCTAGCTTTAATCAAGTGCCATGAGTCCAATAGAACTATAGTTTTGTCGATCTGAGGCATGATTTTTGTGTTATGGCGAGTTGCAACTCATTTCCTAAAGTCATTCAAGGTCACAATGACAATTTGGTCTGGGGGCACAAAATCACAACAAGGCGACGTAACTAAGTTATGTAAGCTCTGAAAGGTCTGTATGACCAATACCCTCATGACCACAGTTCCCACAATCGCCCAACACAAAGGATTTGAAAGTTGACCCCTTGTGTCATATTTGCATTGTGCATCACTGAGCTAAACCATAGTTCTGGAGATCCTCTAACAAACACTTTTCAGGGCGAAAAAATGATGGGGAGGGGTCCCCCTATCTGGAATATGGTGCCAGGAATCCAACAGAACTGGCATTTCATCGATCTAAGGCATGGTTTGGGTGCTATGGCAAGTTGCAACTCACCTCCTGAAGTCATTCAGGGACACAATGAAAATTTGGTATGGGGGCACAAAATCAAAATCAAGTGACGTAACTGAGTTTTGTAAGCTTTGGAAGGTTTGTATGGACAACACCCACATGAACATGATGCCCACAGTCGCTCGACATAGGGGGCTATGAAATTTGACCCCCTTGTGTCGGATTTGCATTGTTCCTGACTGAGCTAAACCCTAGTTCAAGAGATACTCTAACAAAAAAAAAATTGGGCGACCAAATCATAGGAGAGGAGTCCCCCTAGTTGGAAACCAATTCCAAGAGTCCAACAAAACTAGTGTTTCATCTATCTGAGGCATAGTTTGGGTGTTATGGCGAGTTGCAACTCACCTCTTGAAGCCATTCAGGGACACAATGACAATTTGGTCTAGGGGCACAAAATCACAATCGAGTGATGTAACTGAGTTCCATAAGCTTCGGAAGGTCTGTATGGCCAAAATCCATGCAACCACGATGCCCACAATCACCCGACATAAGGGTTGTGAAAGTTGACTCCTTGTGTTGGATTTGAATTGTGCCTCACTGAGCTAAACCCTAGCTCTAGAGATCCTCTAAAAAACACTTTTCTGGACTATGAAATCATAGGAGAGGGGTCCCCCTAGATGGAATCTATTTCCAGGAGTCAAAATGAATTGGTATGTCGTCTATCCAAGGAACAATTTACGTTTTATGGTGAGTTGCAGCTCGCCTCCTGAATCCATTCAGGGACACAATGAAAATTTGGTCTGGGGGCACAAAATCACAATCGAGCGAAGTAACTAAGTTTTGTAAGATCTGGAAGGTCTATATGGCCAACACCCATGTGACCATAATGCCCACAATCACCTGACACAGGAGTGTTGAGGAAAATATATGAATTATCGTACTCGGGCATTTTTTAATCTTGCTTGGCTAAGGAAAGATAGTTGGGAATATTACCCTATGTTTTATAGCCTCAAAATGTATTTCCCAATCCACAACTATTAATTACAAGGGCTTAGGATGATTTTTTAAATAAAAAGATTGTTGCAAAATACAAAAAAATTATATAATTTTCTGAACATACACAGATTGCAGAAAGTAAATGTGGATATCAAAAGAAAAAGTAACCAAGTCACAGATTAATACAATTGAGACAGAATAGAAATCGCTTTATTTCATTCCAAGAAATCAAAAGTATCTTTCTCTTTACAAAAATTCCTGTGAGGGAATGGACCAAGGTCAAACTTAGATACCCCGATGAAAACCATATAAAAGGACTCTGAAAATAAGTAAAAACTGAACATTGAAATCTGGATCAACTTTCCACAGACTATTGCCCACTTGACTCTGCACAATATCCTTTATCAGTCATGAAACTCAATTAATAAACAGACAAGTATACACAGACTATCAAAGATAGATCAACACCTATGAAACAATCATATGAATGATATGGTTCAGCTTTGAGCCTTGCTGTCTACAATAGGACCTTGCTGTCAAAAAGAGAATCAGGCCTTTAATGAACTAAAGAATGAATGAAAATTGAACTATCTCAATAAAACTCAAGAGCAAACCTTAGTCTTTCTTTCTCCTTCTATTCTCCCCTTGTTCTTCCTTCTCATTTGTCTTTTATGCATTCCAAGTTAGTTGAAGTAGTTCAACTACCTCATTTAGTTAAGTTACTCAAACTTAACTAATTTTAGTTTAGGGAAAGTAATAATAATAATAATAATTAAGGGTCTTTATTAGATAATAACTAAGTAGGTGGGACCCCTTGTGACTCCCTTTTATTTCTTAACAAAAATAAACACAATTAGACGACCAATTAAACACAAGCCTCATTGTGGCTCCCATAATTATTTCCACAATTTGAAATTTAAATATCATAAATATTTCAAATTATATCCAAAACATATAAGTATCCACAATATCCCAAAAAAAATAGTTTGTTGTCCAAAAATTTATGCAGTATATTGTCCTCAACAAATCAATTATAACACATAAATCAAAATCCATATATGCCACTTTGAGAGGCAATTCTTCTCTTGTCATTGTTGTCCCCTTTGGATTTCCTTGAATTAGCCTTAGGTTGGGTGGAACCTTGAGGCTTGATCTCACTGATAACATGGGAGAAATCGTCCCTCAAGTGCATATGGGAGGACACTGACTTTGTTGAGTCACTTGAAGGAGATGAGGGGAAAGCAGCAGCTTTAACTTTGTCATGCACATGGGGAGCCTCAGTTTTGAGTCATTTTCTTGCATGGGAGGACTGTATAGGTGTGTGTGCAGGGAAAATTTGAACATTTGGGTTTACAGGTGGAGGAGGAGGAGGCAATGACAAGTCGGGCCAGCCACGATGGTGGGAGACTGTCGGATGAACAATCACCTACCATCCATCATTCTCGGGAACTTATGGTTGCATAGATACATGGAGAGGCATAGGGATACCAGGAATATTTTGGGGCTGGAAGGGAGGCCTCTCTGGTCTAGGTTGAATTATCCCTTTCCCAATCCAATTGAAAAACCCAGCTTGAAAAAGTTGGTTCAACTCTTGAGGATCGGCATCGAAATGAATTGATAATATGGTCCTTCTAGGCCCTTTGTTCCAGTTACCTCTTCCCTTATTGTTTCTTCCATGACTTCCTCTGTTGAAGAAATGCATCCTATATGCAGCAATTCATTAGCAACTAGCCCTTAACAAACCATACATTACATTATATTTATATGAAACAAAGTTTGGCTCAGAAATTAACAAAAGTCCCATGAAATCCAATCCATAAAAATTATTTAATAATTTCCCAATGAGAATGGGGGGAAATAGGGTTCATGGGATATCTGGGGGGATTGTAATGATTGAAAAAGTGATATCATGACAGAGAGTAAGAACACGAGTACTACTCAACAATTCATTAAATAACTGACTGTGCAAACAATACCAAAATATATCATCTTCCATCTATTTATGTGTCATCTTTTACCACTGTCATACAGAGTTTTAATTTTATTTTATTGAACAAGGCATGTAAAAAATGAATTTGGGATCATGAGGGGGTTATAATGAGCGAAAAAAGTGAGAATATGAGAGGGAACAAAATGGATAATGTTCATAAAATAAATTAAATCAAACAACAAACATAACTATGTTCCAATGACAATCCAAAAAGCATCATCTTTTAAGACCAAAATCATTTAATTGTTCCTTAATTGCAGACAAAATGCTTGTTGTCTTTAATAAAAGAAACAATTCAATTGCCCAGAATTCTTCAATTATCTCAATCTATGCATCCTATACAATAACTATGAAAATATCATTTCCAATTCCAAAGTAACATCATAACCATTCAAGCCACAGTCATGTATACTCTAATGATGATCTTTTCCCTTTAAAACAAACATAATATGCACAGTGATTCCAATTATCTATATCTAATGTTCAATTCTTGAAATCAAATAATAATAGACCCAGCATTAATCACCAACAGTTGACATCCAATATTGACTGACACATTCCACTGTCATCGGGCCCTATTTAATCACAGACAGATCAACAACAATATAATCGACACCAATCTTGATTCGACAATAAAATTTAACCAAAAACATGTAGCTTTGAGCCTGAGATCTGTGTTTTTAAAATGTGTACAGAATTCCTTCAAAATAAATGCTCAACAAAAGACAGATCCATATAATGCGCGAAGAGAACAGAACCATATCGACAAACAGGTGTCTCCCTTAACTTGACAGGACCATAGTCGTGATAGGGTTTGACACATAAATGGAAAAACCATAATTAAACCAGATTGAAAGTCCTCGGGGTTGTAGATATCCCATTCCCTCCTTATAAACAAATTTATCACAGAGAGGAAATACAGAGACTCGATCAAGAGATGGTCCCTGAAGTCAGAGAGCCTGTATTCTCTTTTGAAAAAAAATTACCACAGTCATTTAACTGGTAAACCAAAATCTTGACAGAGATAAAAGTGCCTGAGTAGAAAAAAAACAATTCGAGCTCGACAAACTAGGCACACACAGATGCCTCTTAAAACTTTATTTCAAAAAGGAAATGAGGATTGGTTTAAACAAAGAATAATCCTTGAAAACACAGAGAGACAGTGTCTCTTCCAAACACCAAGGAGGTCCATAACCTTCGAAACAAATTTGATAGTGAGGCTTACCAACATATCAGTCAGCCACTAAAACAGAGATGAGAGGAGAGAACACTTAAAACCATTGTGAAAAGAATTCCAAAGCACAACCTGTGGCCATTCGATACATATATAGGCTTCCATTTAATATTTTGGGCAATAAAAATATTGGACTGTGAAATGCTTTCGGCCATAGTGATAGTGAAGAAAAAACCATAACCAACAATAGCTCGGGGCTCGGCCAAAAAGAGAAAGAAAAATACCATTGTCGACAGTTGCATTGCAGCCTAGAGAATGAATCACAACCACGATTGAGATGAAAAAGGGTGACAACACTAATACCCAGACTGGTGGTAAAACCCAGCGTGAATAAAACTCAAAGCTTGTTGCACCATTATCATCATTTTTCATAGAGAACCAGAATAATAACCCAAGATGACTGTCATTCCTTTTAACCAATGACCAATGCACAAGATTTACAAAGAAACAACACAATTCCTTTCTTTTAAAATGAAAACATTCCATAGTAATCATAGAGAACACCATAACCACGGCATTGATACCCAGTCGAAAACTCAAGAAAAACACAGAATTCATGCAATCCTGAGCCAACACATTGATTCATAATACAGAGGGACCATCATGGATGGAAATAAAAGAGCCATACCTGAAAAAATTGCTTCAAGGAAGAGTTTGTCTGTGTTTTCCCCTTCAAAACCTGAAATCATGGAGCTTCCACAACCAACAAAGAAAAATTCAACTATGGCTAGGGTTACGGGCTCGAGGGTGGTTTGGAGTGATGTGCAGTAAATGCACATCGCTTCCTCACCTGGCCCTATTCAATTCAACGTATTATTCAGTCCATAACCATAACATCAACCATAAATTCAATGCCATATCCATTGTATAGTGCGCCACTCGAAACATATCAAAACTTTAATAATAACCATATGTTAACATTACCATATGTTCTTTCCATATAACTCTTTAACCCAAATGCATAGTATAACAGCTAGTTCCATCACTTCCCATTTGTAACTATTATATATACATTCAAGGTTTATATATAATCTTTTTTCCATAGCCTTAGGACTTATCCATATTTTTGTCCTTTTTTTTTATCAAGCTCCCATATCATCATATTATCTTTTTGCATAAAATCATGTATAAGATTATTAATCAATGTTATAACATAACACAACACCTGTAAAACTATATAATCCTCATGTCCATAGCATTGCCCTATATTGCGAGTGAACGTCAACAACATTTAGCAGCAATGCATCAACTAACCATGTTGTCATAATGAATGAAACTAGGACTGCATCATCAATTGTAGAAGACTGAGTAAGCATCATCATGATAGCAGCAAACTTATAAGCATAACACATCCATCATAGCACCTCTAGTCTACAAGGGGGTCCCACCTACTAGTTAATTACTATTATCATAAATAAATAATAGAGCTTATCAATCCTTTGTGGGCAGTATTCATCATTGTGAATTTAATCGTCAACAAACTAGCGACTCCATAGGGAAATTTCTTTCCAACATATTAAGAACACGGATTTTATGGTTTCGCAGACTAGATAAACATTAGATCAAGAAGATAGACATCAGAATGATTATGCAACAGGGGGAAGTGAGCAGTTTAAGGGAAAAATGATTGGGATTTTGGGAATAACTCATGGAAAGTGTTAAGTATGAGGGGGTTTATCCCTGTATGCAAAACCATTTGATTAATCATGTGAAAGCATTCATGACTTCAAGGGGGAAAAAAAATTGTTGTGCTCTTTTGAATCTTGGAGCGGATGGAAGAAAAGGAAAGTAGAAAAGGGATAAAACCAACTATCTTATATAACAGCAGTTGAAGAAGATAACAATTTCAATGTTGTCTTCAAGGGGAAACATCATGACAATTGTGTAACATGATTGTTATTTATTAACAATACTTTGTAGAATAGCGTCGTTGTGGCAAAACTAATCCAACATTTTATTTTGGCAAAAAAGGAAGTCAATAAAAGAAACATAATAGCAAGAAACAAAATAGCGGAAATGAAACAGCATAAATGAAATAACATCGATGTAAAATCAAGAAAATAAAACAAATTATAATACAGAAAAAATTACATACAGCATCTAAACCTTCAAGTTGGTTCCACATAATGTTTTAAGTGGGAATCGTTGGTGCTATAGGAAAACAATCGCTCTTGCAAGTCCTTTAGGATATAGGAATTTGCGCCTAGGACAAAAGCGATCTTAAAAGGACCCAGCCATAACTTTTGGAAATTTGAATGCCTTCCTCGATCAGCATGAGTTGAATCCCATGGTAATACCTTCTCATTAACCTTAAATTTGACATCTTTGGCACTTTTATTGAAATATCTTTTATCTGTTTGTTGTCTTTTTTTTATGTTATCCAAGGCAAACATTATTTGTTCCTCTAAAGCCAAAAGTGCATTCATTCTTTGAGAGATATCGGAAGAATTTAATTCTTCAACCTGTAACATCAGCCTTAGAGAAGAAAGTTCCAGCATGGTAGGCAGAATGGCTTCTTGACCATAAACGAGATGGAAAGGAGTGCAACCAGTGCTCACCTTGGTGGTAGTGCGATCTTCCCAAAGGGTGTAAGTGAGGAGAGTGTGTTATTGAAGAGTCTTATCTTCAATGAGCCTCTTGATAATTCTTGTAACAACCTCCTCGTCACGATGGCCCAACTAGTGCAAAAAAAAAAAAATTTAAGTGAGTGCGCGCGTGAAGAAGTAACAGACACACTTGACTCTACGCCGCCCCCCAACACCCATCAAGGTGCAACCACTAAGGTTACCACAAGAAGACAAGACCACACCACAAGTAGTTGCAACAGTAATGACCAAGCACATGAAATTACTACAACCCCGCACGACAATAGACAAGTAGCAACCACGTCTTCTATGTAAGGCGCAAGATAAAGGACTCAGGCAACGACCACTAGTATTAAAGACAAGGAGATGTCTAGGACCCCACAACGATTGATTACTCACCACCTTCTCTATTTAATCTACTAAACCACGAGTGCCTTAGCATAAGGTAAATCTAATTAAGTTATCGCCCTTATTTTAAGGGTCGTACCCTTGCGTTTGACCATATAAGAGAAATAATAGTCCTTGCAATGATTTAACTTTACCGTTACCTAACACTACCACAACATTGTCAACATTTACGTCGACCTTACCTTATAGTGACATTGCAAATACATAATGTCTCCTTACATCTTGTATATTACCAATGTAATAAACTACATTAACATTACAACGCAATAAGCCTACATTAATATTGCCAATACAATAATACTACATTAGCATTATCCTAAAACAGTAACCACCTCACATTTACATCACAATGTCATGGCCATTAAATAACCATATATCCTAGATACATAATTCCTAAACCATATAAATTCAATATCATTACCTTAAAATGATGACCCAAGCCCCTTATCCTTAAAACCCCATGCTTTGCAATTTGAATTTAGGATTAGTTTAATATCATGTCACCATACTAATACTATATATAGAAAAAAAGAATTATAAAGCCATAACTTTCTACCTTCACCTTTCACCCCCAAAGGATTACAGTAGCAATGCAGTTATACCCCACTTAACATTAAGTGAACATTTACAATAAGTTTCAATAATAGAAAAATAAAACAACATTACCTTTACATTAAATGGCCATGACTAGGCAAATAAATAGCATTAAATTCATGCTAAACTATATAAGCTCTATAATGAAATAAGGCTGGCTAAACGAGACGGTTCCTCTTCACGAGTGGGGTAATCCCTCGCTACCTTCTAATTCATTACCATACTTTTACAATAATCTTACGAATATAAACATAGCACTTTAACCTCATCATTGACCTTTAAATTAAACAACTATTAACATTGCAAATTAAACATCGTCATTAATATTTCAGTTTAATCAAATACTAACATGGCAATTTACGCAATTATTAACTTGCAGTTACCGCTTCCTCATTAACGTTGCACCTTAAACAATTATTAACATTGCAATGTAAACAGGAATTAACATTCAATTAACAATGTTACCCTACTTTACCCAAGCTTACCATGAGATTAATGATAACATTATTTCAACGAGGATAACAATAATGAAGATGTGCACTATGAAATAAAAACTGGCATAAAAATCCTATCTAAAATTCGTATGGCAAATGATATCCTCCTGGAAGTCAAGATCTGTACCCCATCGACATTATTTAATATAATAAGGGATGGCGCGCAAAAAGAGATTCACCAGGGTTGCAGGCAGGGCTCAGTGGAAAAGGTTGACAGGCAGGGCAGGGCAGGTCCCTTGTGTCAATGTCTGGTCAGCCTTATGCTTGGATTGCAACGAAGCGATATAACCGCCTCCCTTTCCATCCCTTTTTATTTCAAACAATTCTCTCTCGCAACATTTTTATGAAAACACCCCTTTCAAACCTCCTTTAAATTTCTGGGCACGATTTTGCCAAGCAAAAATGGAAATATATTCTGGAATATGTAAGATTTGAGCATTTCAGATTGAATAAGACGTGAGCATTTTAGATCAATAGTATAGTTATTTCTATGCTGGGTGCTTATTTTGGCTACTTTAAACTATCACCTGAACTAAAAGATTTTGCAATGTTTTGAATCAACAGATGTATCTAAATCACGGTTTTTCTATGACCCCAATACTGAGTAAACGGAAAAGGGATGTTTTAACTTTTAGTTAACAATCGGACAAGCCCAACTGTATCGACTGCCTTTATTTTCAATCTTCTTAAAATTAAATTAAGCTTAATGACTAACGTTTGTGTCAGCACTTTCGTAAGCGGAGTTATGAATAACAATTGGTGGTTCGAGCATCCATTTTTCGACACAAATATATATACAACTATACTCGTCTATTCATAACAACGACAGCATCAGGTCACCTCAACCTGGAGGCCACCGTTCGGTTAAAGCGAAAGGTCGAACCGGAGAGAGGCACGCCCCAGCAGAGAACAACCAAGTTTTATTAATTTAACCTGTCGACTTTGGAACCGTAAGACAAGACGTGTTATACTCCAATTTTTGATATTCAAGCGGCTGTGGTGCAATCGATGCCTCGAGGAGATAACACTGACGCCCCAACCTGCCATGCATCGATGAAGGCGTGGTCTGCTGTAACGCACTATCAGAGGAGAGTAAGAGAGGGCGTGGCTATCCGACAGTGGAAGTTTAAAGGCAAAGCCAGCGGGGAGACGCCCAGGAAGACGCGTAGAGGAAAACACGCGCACGCAGCAGGAAAACACACAATCAACAGGGAACAGCAATTTCTACCGACGAGCACTTCAGTTTGATAACCAGGGGATTTGGGTTTCCCTCTTTTTATTAACCCTAGAAATTACGACCGCCGGTCCAGCACTAACTGTTAGCATTTCAGTTGAAGTGAATAAGTCCCTACCCTGCGTGATACAGCAACATTCTTTAACCATTACCGAATTCATCAATAAAAGGTATAACAATTTACCCTTACGAAGGGAGAACAGGAATTCGGTCTCAACAAAAAGCAACGGTGAAGGCAAAAATGCAGATTCAGAAGGGGTTGAAACACGTGAGTGCGACTCGCCAAATGGGGCAACACGAAAGGCAAGGATATACGGAGAAGACTGATATTCGATTTTTGGAAGACGTAGGTGGATCCTCCACCGATTCGCACAGGAAACCGACCTGAAAATGCAATACCCGTAGCAGAGAAGTAACAACCCAACTCGTCGCGTTGGGGTGGCTCAAGAACATGGGAAACCTCCATCGAATTGGAGCCCATAAATCTCAGAGGACGGCGAGGAAGGCTGGGCGCATCCTCTGGAAAACGCAAAAGGTTACTCCAAGAAGAAATGCAGAGAAGGTGACTACAAAACGCAGGGAAACTAAACCCAACGACGCAGGGAAGTTTCACCATAGAAAAGCAGTGGATGAACTACGAACACATAGGGAAATGGAACCAACGCTGAGAAGTACCACCTCTACGCAGAGAATGTGCAACATTAAATAACAATAATTTACACGGTCCAGGACAAGAAATAATAGAAATTTACACAGTCAATAATTATAACAGTAAATATTTTTTTTCACACAATCCAGAACGAGGAATAATTCAAAGGGTTGCACAGTCCATAGTAAATTTCATAGCGCCATTACCCCCATCACAACAAGAACTCAAAATTCCTTTTACTCATCCAGTAGAAACAACTCACAACACAATTTCTAATGCATTATTCTAATTAATCTATACGAGCGTGCCATTGCCTTGACGTCCGCCTCTAATGAAGTCCGCGCCCTCCTTGTTGCTCCTGCTCCTTCTTGTCGACCACAACGAACTCACCGGTACCTCCCAACCAAACGCTAGGGGTACTCTCCTTCCCCCTCAGCCCCCCGAGCCGCAAAGGGGCCACACACAATCAGAGAGTAACTAGCTTCTCAGCTCGCCTCCAAGGCTGAGCTACCACTCAAGTCTGCTGAGAATCCCCAACTCCTACGAGAAATCAGTCCAGTCTCTAGTATGGCAGAATAACCCTACCAATCTCCAAAAAAGGTCCCTTTCTTTCCCCCTCTCCCTTTCTTTTATCCAAACTCAAACCCTAATTCTTCTTTTTTTTAGGTTTTCCCCCCTTTTCCCTTTTTAATTTCTTACTTTTCTTTTTAATTTATTTTGTTTATATTATTTTATTTTTCTTTTCAAAAACACAAAGAGTATGTGCGCTCATTATTCATTTCCTTTTAATTTTTACATGCTTAACTTTATTTGTTTACACTTGTTCATAATATAAATATACATATATATATTTTCATTTTTCTATTTATAAGCATGCATTCATCTTTGTAGTTTATCAGTATCCATCATTTAATTTACCATTAATATATATGTATATATAGGATAATGAGAGATTAAGGCGATGGCAAACCAGTATAGGGGAAAAATAAATGTATTACATAAAACGAATAAAGAGGGATTACGGGGAGGGCTGGCGATTTAGTAATGTGAACTGCACAAGTAAAAGGAAGATGGATACTGGAAGATCAAGGCGATGGAGGATAGTTTAATTAAGTAGACAAGGATAATGAGAGGGTGATGGTCTGAGTTTTTGTTTTCCTTTTTTTTTTGAATTTACATTTGTTAAGGCCACACTAAATCCCCCCCCCTGTTTCTAGAAGGTCTTAGGCGTAGGGTTTAGATTCTGAGCTAGGCGACGATTGGTTAAGGGAATTGCTTAAGGTTTTATTCAGGTGCTGAGGACTTAGGGCTAATTAGGCTGACTCCTTCAACCTCATTTATCACGACGTGCCCTTCAGTTCGCACCATGTGCGCCAAGGGTGCCACTCACCTCTGGAATTTCTTTTGGCGACGTGCCCTTCAGGATGCACCACGTGCTCCAAGGGTGCCACTCGCCGACTGAGTTTCTTCTGTGCGACGTGCCCTTCAGGATGCACCATGTGCTCCAAGGGTGCCACTCGCCGACTGGACTGATTGGTA
>ML782466.1:622407-637749 GCA_009831015.1 Picea engelmannii | reverse complement strand
GGGTGCCACTCGCCTCGTTCATTTCCTTTACGTGACGTGCCCTTCAGGATGCACCACGTGCTCCAAGGGTGCCACTCGCTTCTCGTGTTTCTTTTGTGCGACGTGCCCTTCAGGATGCACCACGTGCTCCAAGGGTGCCACTCGCCAAATGGACTGATTGGTAGACATCTATAACCCCAGGAGTCAACACTCCACCAAGTGAACTTGTAGGAGACTAAGGGTTCTAAGGAATAAATCCCCCGCCTTATTGCGCGCCCCTTAGAATCATCGTGAGCGACTGTCGCAGTCCGCCCTCATGGCATCGTGGATCCTCTTGAACTAGGTAATCGTTAACATATAGTTCGAGCCACGGCGGGAGTGCTAGTAGGCGGTGGCAGGGCTGTTGTCCACGCCTCTCCCTCAACTTCTCTAGAATCGTGTGTGGCCCCTTTACTCCATATGTGAGTCTGGTCGGCAAGCTATCGTCAGCCTGCATCATCAAAAATCATGTCAGAAAGGTCAACATCAAATCATCAAATCAAATGAAACATCATAGTAAACATATCAACCCAAAAGCACACTCCCTGACTCAGTCCGAAGTCCAAGGGGGTTCTACCGATGCCTCTGCATCCTCAAGGTCAAAAACCCTGCACACTCAATAAAACTGAGTCAATATCACCTGTCTACATCAAATAGTAACACATCATCTCATCTGTCAATCGCATCATAATCAGGTATAAATGGTCTAACATCATAAAAGTCCAGATCACTTGCAAGCAAGTGTCCTCAAATAATAAGTGTTCTCAGTGCGCCAGAGCGGGATGTCACAGCTTAAATACATTAGATCAGGGTGAATGATGCGATGCTCTGTTTTCTCTGCGGAGTAGATATTGGTTAAATGATGATGAACTAACGGTGTTAAGTACTCTATCAAGTATTATAATCACATATATGTGTCCCAGCTAAGGTTGTAGACACTTGAGTCCTACAACCACCCCTGCCTCTACCTCGGGTGAGACTTCATCTACTTCGTAGGTGTTGTCGAAAGGGCTGGTAGTTAGGGTTTTGTTGGTGCGTTGTTGTAGCGTTGAACCCTGGGTCTGCCCCTATGCCAACAGGGAGCCTCGGTTTTGATTTTTTTTCTTGCATGGGAGGACTGTACAGGTGAGTGTGCATGGGAAATTTGAACATTTGGGTTTACAGATGAAGGAGGAGGACGCAATGACAAGTTGGGCTCACCACGATGGTGGGAGACTGTCGGATGAACAATCTCTTTCCATCCATCATTCTTGAGAACTTCTAGTTGCATAGATACATGGGGAGGCACGGGGATACTAGGAATATTTTGGGGCTAAAAGGGAGGCTTCTCTAGTCTAGGTTGAATTATCCCTTTTCCAATCCAATTGGAAAACCCATCTTGAAAAAGTTGGTTCAACTCCTAAGGATCGACATCGAAATTAATTGAGAAACTGGGCCTTCTAGGCCCTCTGTTCGAGTTACCTCTTCCCCTATTGTTTCTGCCATGTCTTCTTCTGCTGAAGAAACTCATCTTGTATGCAGCAATTTATTATCAAATAGCCCTTAACAAACCATACATGATATTCTCTTTATATGAGACAAAGTTTGGCTAAGAAATTAACATAATTCCCATGCAATCCAATCCATAAAAATTATTTAACAATTTCCTAATGAGAATGGGGTGAAATAGGGTTCATGGGATATCTGGGGGGATTTTAATGAGTGAAAAAGTGATATCATGACAGGGAGTAAGAACATGCGTACTACTCAACAGTTCATTAAATAACTGACTGTGAAAACAATACCAAAATATATCAGCTTCCATCTATTTATGTGTCATCTTTTACCACTATCATATAGAGTTTTAATTTTATTTTATTGAACAGGGCGTGTAAAAAATGAATTTGGAATCGTGAGGGGGTTATAATGAGAAAAAAAGTGAGAATAGGAGAGGGAATAAAATGATATTGTTCATATAATAAATTAAATCAAACAACAAACATAACTTTGTTCCAATCACAATCCAAAAAGCATCCTCTTTTAAGACCAAAAACATTTAATGGTTCCTTAATTGTAGACAGAATGTTTGTTGTCTTTAATAAAAGAAACAATTCAATTACCCAAAATTCTTCAATTATCTCAATCTGTGCATCATATACAATAACTATGCAAATATAATTTCCAATTCCACAGTAACATCATAACCATTCGAGCCATGGTCCTGTATACTCTAATGTTGATATTTTCCCTTTAAAACAAACATAATATGCACAATGATTCCAATTATCCATATCCAATGTTCAATTCTTGAAATCAAATAATAATAGACCCAGCATTAATCACCAATAGTCGACATCCAATACTGACTCACACAGTCCACTGTCATCGGGCCCAATTTAATCACACACAGGTCAACAACAATATAATCGACACTAATCTTGATTCGACAATAACATTTAACAAAAAACATGTAGCTCTGAGCCTGAGATCCATGTTTTTAAAATATGTATAGACTTCCTTCAAAAGAAATGTTCAACAAAAGACAGAGCCATATAATGTGCAAAGAGAATAGAACCATATTGACACACATGTGTCTTCCTTAACTTGACAGGACCATAGTTGTGCTAGGGTTTGACACAACAATGGATGGAACAACCAAAATTCAACCAGATTGAAAGTCCTCGGGGTTGTAGATATCCCATTCCCTCCTTATAAACAAATTTATCATAGAGAGGAAATACAGAGACTCGATCAAGAGATGGTCTTTGAAGTCAAAGAGCTTGTGTTCTCTTTTGAAAAAAATTACCACAGTCATTTAACTAGTAAAACAAAATCTTGACAGAGCTAAAAGTGCCCGAGTAGAAACAAAACAATTCAAGCTCAACAAACCAGGAACACATAGATGCCTCTTAAAACTTTATTTCAGAGAGGAAACAAGGATTGGTTTAAATTTGACAACACCAAATAGGTCCATAACCTTCGAAACAAATTTGACAGTGAGGCTTACCAACATATATGTCAGCCACTACAACAGAGATGAGAGGAGCAAACGCTTAAAACCCTTGTGAAAAGAATGCAAGAGCACAGCCTGTGGCCATTCAATACATATACAGGATTCCATTTAATATTTTGTACAATACAAATATTGGAGTGTGTTACAGGATTAATCGGTAAATGCAGACATAAACAGATCTCCCTAGATCCCACTGGAAACTAGAACAAAACAAAATAGAATGCACACTTCACCTTAAATTTCATCATCATATGAACTAGTTTAATTAGTTACAAGAGATGTACCTTTTAAATGACGCTTGTCCTCGCTAGTGTCGCCTTTGTAGCTCCTTCCTTGAGTTTGTAGAATAGTAAGCATGTCTAAGAACCACAAACCAACAAGGAGGGAAAGAAAAGATACATATATTCTAATGAAGTCTATGTATATGATCAAGTAATTATACAATAGAAGACGAGATGCTTATATAGGGAAGAAATGCATTACTGTATTAAGTGAATAGAAAGTGGAGAATAAAAACCATGTCTTGATGTTTCAAAGTCCCCTTTTGATGGATCTTTGCTCCAACACACACACCTTTGCTCCAAATGCCTTGAATGAAGTATATCCACAATCTAACTTGAAGAACTAAAGCAAAGCTCTCAAGCACAATCTGAAGTAGAACTCTCCATAAAAATATTATCCTATCCAACCTTAGCCTTTTCCATGAGAGATACCTCCCTATATATTGTGAAAGAGATATAGATGAGGAGATTAGGATGATCCCACCAAAATAGAGAAGCAAGTAAGATCCAAACTGATCGGAGGCCACCTCATCTTCTAGAAGATCCCCTTCTAGAACATTCATGAAATTTGATTTTTCCCATGCTTTAAGCATCGTCGCACCCTATACACAAGCAACATGTGACGACGTCGCAGTCCAGGTATAGTGCACAGTGCAATGATCAGGCATCGTCGCACCCTATGCATATAGCAGGGTGCAATGACCTTCCTTCATATGGTTTTTGGCAGAGGAAAGAAAAACACTTTTCCCATGGAGAAATTCTATTTTAATGTTTTTAGGGAACATGAACATATGTTGTCAGGTGATCACTGAGGTGACCAAAATAATGTGTAACAGACTGTGAAATTCTTTCAGTGATAGTGACAGTGAAGAAAACACCATAACCAACAATAACTCGAGGCTCGGCCAAAAAGAGCAAGAATAATACCATTGTCGACAGTTTCATTACAACCTGGAGAACGAATCACAACCACGACCAAGACGAAAAAGGGTGACACCACTAATACCAATATTGGTGGTAAAACCACATGAGAATAAAACTTAGAGTTTGTTGAACCATTATCATCATTTTTCATAGAGAACCAAAATAATAACCAAAGCTGGTCGACATTCCTTTTAACCAATGACCAATGCACAGGCTTTAAAAATCAACAAAACCATTCCTTTCTTTTAAAATGCCAACATACCACAGTAATCAGAGAGAACACCATAACCACGGCATTGATACCCAGTCGAAAACTTAAGAAAAACACACAATTCATGCAATTCTAAGCCAACACATTGATTCATAATATGGAGGGACCATCATGGATGGAAATCAAAGAACCATACCTGGAAAAATCGCTTCAAGGAAGAGTTGGCTTGTGTTTTCCCCTTTAAAACCTGAAATCGCGGAGCTTCCACAACCAACAGAGCAAAATGAAATTATGTCTAGGGTGATGTGCTCGAGGGTGGTTTGGAGTGACGTGGAGTAAATGCACGTCGCTTCCTTGCCTAGACCTATTCAATTCAACGTACTAGCTATTCCATAACCATAACATCAACCATAAATTCAATGCCATATCCAATCTATAAATTCAATGTCATATCCATTGTATATTGTGCCACCCAAAACACATCAAAAATTTAATAATAACCATATGTTAACATTACCATATGTGCTTTCCATATAACTCTTTAACCCAAATGCATAGTATAACAGCTAGGTCCATCACTTCCCATTTGTAACTATTATATATACATTCAAGGTTTATATATAATCTTTTTTCCATAGCCTTAGGACTTATCCATATTTTTTTCCTTTTGTTTTTATCAAGCTCCCATATCATCATATTATCTTTTTGCATAAAATCATGTATAAGATTATTAATCAATGTTATAACATAACACAACACCTGTAAAACTATATTATCCTCGTGTCCATAGCACTGCCCTGTATTGTGAGTGAACATCAACAGCATTTAGCAACAATCCATCAACCAACCATGTTGTCATAATGAATGAAACCAAGACTACATCATCAACTGTAGAATACTATGTAAGCATCATCATAAAAGAAGAAAACATATAAGTGTAATGCATCCATCATAGCACCTCTAGTCTACAAGGGGGTCCCACCTACTAGTTAATTATTATTATCATAAATAAATAATAGAGATTATCAATCCTTTGTGGGCAGTATTCATCGTTGTGAATTTAATGGTCAACAGGGAGTTGTGAAATTCAACCCCCTGTGTCGGATTTTCATTATGCCTCACTGAGCTAAACCCTAGTTTCATATATCCTCTAACAAACACTTTTTTGGGTGACGGAATCACAAGAGAGGGGTCCCCCTAGATACAATTTGGTGCCAGGAGTCCAGCCAAACTGGCGTTTCATCGATCTGAGGTATTTTTTGGATGTTATGGCTAGTTGTAATTCACCTCCTAAAGCCATTCAGAGACACAATGACAATTTGGTCTGGGGGCACAAAATAACAATCAAGCAACATAACTGATTTTTGTAAGCTCTGGAAGGTCTTTATGACCAATGCCCATGTGACAACGATGCCCACAATCGCCCAACACAGGGGTTTTGAAAGTTGACCCCCTGTGTTGGATTTGCATTGTGCCTCACTCAGTTAAACCCTATTTCCAGAGATCCTCTAAAAAACACTTTTTTGGGTGAAGGAATCATTGGAGAAGGTTCCCCCTAGCTGGAATCCGGTGACAGGAGTCCAATAGAACTTGTGTTTCATCGATCTGAGGCATGTTTTTCATGTTATGGCGAGTTGTAACTTGCCTCCTGAAGCCATTCAGGGACACAATGAAAATTTGTTATAGGGGAAAAAAATCACAACTGGGCAATGTAATTGGGTTCTATAAGATTTGGAAGGTTAGTATGGCCAATTCCCACGTGACCATGATGCCCACAATCGCCCAACACAGGAGTTGTGAAAGTTGACCCCCTGTGTTGGATTTACATTGTGCCTCACTGAGCTAAACCCTAGTTATGGAGGTCCTCTAACAAACACTTTTATGGGCAACGGAATCATAGGAGAGGGGTTCGCCTAACTGGAATCTGATGCCAAGAGTCCAACAGAGCTTGTGTTTTGTCGATCCAAGGCACAGTTTGTGTGTTGTGGCGAGTTGCAACTCACCTCCTGAATCCATTCAGGAACACAATGACAATTTGGTCTGTGGGCACAAAATCAAAACCGGGCCACATAACTGAGTTTGTAAGCTATGAAAGGTCTGTATGGCCAACTCCCACATGACCACGATGCCCATAATCTCCCGACACAGGGGTTGTGAAAGTTGACCCCCTATGTCAGATTTGCATTGTGTCTCACTGAGCTAAACCCTAGTTTCAGAGATCCTCTAACAAACACTTTTCTAGGTGACAGAATGACAAGAGAGGGGTCCCACTAGCTAAATCTATTGCCAAGAGTCCAACAGAGATTGTGTTTCATCTATCTGAGGCACGGTGTAATTGGAAACATGCCTCCTTTTAGAGGAGGAGAAGGGGGTTAAAATCATGATGAGGTACATTTTAATTATGAGGATGAATATGATTTTTCTAAGACATGATTTGCCTAGATAGGAGGAGAGGGGGAAGCACCTCAAATTTTAGTAGCATAAGTACTTGTCCAATGAGAAATCTAAACCTAACAAAAGGTATTTTCCATGATCCAAACCATGGGTTTCAAGGACATCAAAGATATGGGAAAATATGAACAAGGCCCATATGAGCTACCAATTATTGATAAAAGACCTAAAGGCCTAGGGATCAGATCTACTCCAAATACACCACTTGCTAAAAATGGAGAGCTACATTCTATCTTTTACCCCACCAACAAATAAGAAGTATGAATGTGAGAATATAATAAGGGATTTGAGTTAGAGGACTCTAGTCCTTGTTATTATCAAGCCATGTCAACCCCATTAGGAGAAATATGCTCATGAAGGGAAACAAGGATCAATACAAACGTTTATTTTATTTGACCATGCCATTATTTGCACTAGAGCCTTATGACTCAAGCTACACATAAATAAACAACTCAACACAATAAATGCAAATTGACATATTAACGTAACAATATCCAACTAAGTTATTGAAAGTCAGCTAATGATACCTTATTCTCCATCCAGATAACAAAATCGGACCACTTTTTGTCTTGTATCATCTCAAATTTGTATTGTGATGGATAATGGCCATATTGTTGCTCCTATCAAAACATAGTAGTTGGACTAGTTAAAGTAATTAATATCCAATCATTTACTTTTTGTACAAAAGTTTAAAAAAATATAATTTCATATATTCCTAGGACTTACAAACTTGCATATTAAGGCTTCTAAACTTGTTTTTCCACTGTGATGTGTGGAATGAAATTTGGCAAGCCCGACCTTCGAGGCCTTGTCCTAAAACATACACTAATTCAATTTAATTATGCACAGCTAAAATATAAAAATCATTTAATGAATTTGAAATGATCTATTGTCGAAAACTCAAATACATGTATGCTTTCCTCAGCAGACTTCCTCTGTGCATCTGCTCTATCATATTCTTTCACGAGCTCTTTCCATACTTTCACACTTACATAAATTGTCCTTCTTTTGTTCCTTAGCTCGAGAAGAATTCCTTTTATCTTTTTCGTTTGGTTGCAATGAAATCTCTTTCAATTTTGAGTCATTTGTTTTTTTATCTGCTTTACTGACCAACCTATCCCAAATTCAGTCTCCATGTCATTGATGACTGCTTTTTGAAGGTGAAAAGGTATCTTCGAGAATCAAAGATGTATATTTTCATTGAAGTGTTGAAGGCATGATTCCTTCAACCTACTCATGAACACTTTCTCAGCATATATCATTCTGATATTCCTAGAGACAACATCATATTCTACCTTGGTTTCATATGTACCAATGCAAGAAGCATAACATGTACTAGTGGTGGAAGAAATATGTGACCCAAGAGTGGTTGGAACATTGGACGTCTCTACTCCCTGTTCCACACTCTTAGATATTATTGAGATTGAATTTATCCTTGATCTTTTGCACGATCTAGGAATTGATGGAGAATCAATTGATTCCCTTTGATAGGGTTGGTTTGGTTGGATTGTTTCAGTGCCTTTAGTAGATCGTTCTTCCACATATTTGGCAAGCATGGACAAGTCCATACCTTCTAGTTTCTTCACTGCTTCTACCCCCAATATAGAATCCATTTCCCCTTTTAGTTTCTCACTGTCATGTCCCTATATATGTGCAATAAATTTCTTGTTTTAAATTTAAAAAAATAAAAAATAAACCCTATATATATAGAGGATACTTCTTATTTTATAATTTTGAAATAAAAAACTAAAAAATACAATTCAAACAAGCAATGGAAACATGTACAAATCTATAAATTGAGTATGAAATGCCTCGTTATGGAAAGAATCAAATCCCTTTGCTCGTTTCCCTCTGTTGCTTGAAAAATTTTGGCGTCCTAGGGCAAATTTGTTTCCTCCAGACTGTGGAAAATCCCTTCTCTTTGCTATGTATGCATTGAAACAGTCGATGGGATTATAGATCGCTCAATTGGTTACGGGTCAACGAGATCAAGTGGATATAGATCATTTGTGGGTGGTTCCTCCACCTCCTTTGTTATTCCCTATTCTAAGGGGTGATCAATGGGCTTTGTTATTGTTCCTTTGTGTCGATCAACTACCTTTGTCTCTGTGGGTCAGGATCTTCTCACGCTTTCCCCTGCCTTTGCTCTAGGTGGTTCTTTTAGGTATGACATTTTTTTTACAATGCATGGGGACATGATATTACCTACACATTGGTGTACATGTTTTCTTTTGGGTGTGAAGAGGATCCAAAATCATGAATGGAGATTCATCAATGCACAAAATTGGTGTTATTGCTTGTTTTTGGGTGTGTGCAGGCTCTATTGCGCGAATG
The DNA here is from genome assembly GCA_009831015.1 of Picea engelmannii. NCBI lineage: Eukaryota > Viridiplantae > Streptophyta > Pinopsida > Pinales > Pinaceae > Picea > Picea engelmannii. The sequence goes on along the minus strand of ML782466.1, from coordinate 628,538 downwards.
TTTGCTTGCATTTGGTATTATTAAAATCGTCAATGCACAGGCTCTATTGCATTATTGTTTGCTTACATTTCCTTGTAATTAAGGAATGGCATAAGTGAATAATCTATTATATGCACGAGCTCTATTATAATTTTTTTGTTTTCCTTTAATAATCGGGACTAAATTGGGCGCCATTAGCACCCCAAGTTGATTACATTTTTTCCACTAGACGGTGCTAAATATGGTGTTAATGGTGCCAAATTTAGTTTCGATTAATCACACCATTATGTTATTGAGATGATATGGTATCCTATGCAGGTTGAGGTAAAGGTTGTTAGTATATTTCCTTTCACATCTTTACCTCTTATCCACTTCTCTTTATCACATATGCATCCTTTCACATCAAGTACCTATCTTTTCCACACAAACACCATCACCTGTAGCATACATAATGATTGATTTTGCATGGTTTAAGTTAAGGTGTGCATATGTTACCCATCATGTCCCTATCCCTTAGGGGAATACCATTCCGTCTTGCTTTAATGAGATTCCTTATCATAATTTGTAGGGTGGTGTTTTACTCAAGGATGATACTTATGAGAAGAAATACAAAATATATAATGATGAAAATGCCTCACAAAATCCATTTTTAAGTAATCTCCCTAGTTCTTAATTTAAATGCCATACAGGTTTGCAATATGGCAAGCAGAATTCCCAAAAGGATGGGCCTCATGTAGTTTTAGGGTTCTTGGCCTTCAAATAAACAATATTTGTTCCTTATCCATCCCATCCACACACAGCGAATTTCATCTTCTTTTCCCCTTGGGACTAGAGTTGCCTCTTTTATTTGTTTTGTATCATACCTACTCCCATTTTGGAGTTTTTTGGGTCTTAAAAAGGCTCAATTTTGAACAAGGTGGAAGAACATATCTCCCAACCTTTTCTACAAGTTTTCTTCCTCATCTTGTTTTAAGGTACTCTTTTTTTGGATTCTATTGATTAGTTTCTTGCCCAAACTTGTTTGATTATTTCCTTTGTGTCCCTTCATGAACTAGGTATCACCACGACCTTTGAGCACAAAAATTTTGTTTTCTCTTATGTAAAAGAGTGCATACCTATCCTATAGATAAGTTCTTCCAAACATCATATCACATGCATCAAGTGGTGCTACATCACAATACACTTCATTGGAAAAATTAGCATATATGGAAAACTTTACCTGAAAACACCATGTGACTCTCATAATAAAATTATTTTGCAACCAACTCAATGAACATGGTTGTGGATGCTTATATGTTTCCAGAACAAATTCTTTAACTGAAGCTATAGAAATCAGATCAGATTGAGAACCTCTATTGAATATATCACAGGTGAAAATGTTAAGGTAGTGTGAATGAAAAGAAGAAGATTGATATCAAGGAAATATCACAGGTGATATGTAGCATGCTTGGGAACTCAATGGTTTATTGATATTGTATAAAATACCTTTTCCCAAACATGGTAATGTGCACTGAGATCTATGCAGCAAACTATACTTCTTTGTCATGCAATTTATTGAAGGACCCTCTTCAAATGGATGTCATGCTTTGATTCTCTCAAGGAGCATGTTTCTAGGATACCCATTTGGGTAAAGTTCCATTTATACTTATTGAGTGCTAGAATGAAAAAAAAAATTGTGTAATTGATGACAATCTAGGGGCTTTTCTTAAAACAGATATGGCATTTTAATTATTCTAATATGACAGTTGCAAAAAACTATGTAGAAATGGATGTTCTAGAAGGTTTTGTTGAATTTATCAGTCTAGAAATAGGAGGGAAGGAAATATGGAAACCATTGAACTATCAAAATATGTCATTCAACTATAAATACTATTGTAACTATTACCACCTTAAGATTTACTATCCAAGGAAAAACCATGGGAAGACCAACGATGAAATCCATGTGGCTAATGCCCCCTAGAACTTTGATCATGTATTGTTAAAGTTAGTTTCTAAATTTAGTAAAGGGAAGAGGAAGGAAGATGAAGTGAACAAGTTTCCCATTCTATATTAGAAATGGAGTTCTTAGGTGAAACAACCCCAACTCCTTTTTAAGTAAAATCCACAATGTATTATTTATGAGGAATTTCAAGCTTTTGTTAGAGATAAATGGCATCATTTTGAACACTTGAAGAAAACTCGTCAAAGATAATTGGCAAAAATTACGATCCCTTGAATGAGAACAATGCTACAAAACAATTCTTTGAAAACCTCTCATGGACTAAAAGTATTGTTATAAATTAGGCAAAGGAGACCTTCAAAAGCTCCAACAATGATCACACAAAGCTAAGATAGAATCTTTATTAGAATATTTTACTTTGGATCAAAGAGATGTGATGAAGATGGAACAGTTGGGAGAACTAGAAAAGGGAAAAAAATGATGGGCAAGGAGGATGCCAAATGGCAACAAAAACTATTGTGAGTTGGTTAGTCAAAGGAGATTTTAATAGTTGTTTTTTTTCCATTTTCAAGCTATCTAGACGAAATACCAAAACATAATATAGATAGTGAACAATCCAAATGGAATTGAATATAGGTAATTCAAGAAATTTCAGGGCAAGTAGTTAGGCATTTCAACATATCTAGCAGGATCCAAGGAAGAAAACTATAAGAGATATCCAATCCATATCTTCAACTTTCACCGAAATAGTCAATTTGGGTTGTTGTGCATGCCAATTTGGCATGCACATAAGCCATAGGGTTGTTTTGCATGCCAATTTGGCATGCACAGAAGCCATAGGGATGTTGTGCATGCCAAATTGTCATGCACATCATCCCTATTGGCTGGTGTGCATGCTAATTTGGCATGCATATAAGCCATAGGGTTGTTGTGTGTGCCAATTTGGCATGCACATAATCCATATGGATGTTGTGCATGCCAATTTGGCATGCACAGAAGCCATAGGCACTCTGTGCATGCCAATTTTGCATCCACATAATCCATAGGGTTGTTGTGCATGCCAATTTGGCATGCACATCATCCTTATGGATTTTGTGCATGCTAATCCCCAGGACTTGATTGTTAGCTTATTGAATTCTATAGAATTTTATTTCAATTCTCTAAGATATTTTTCTATAGATTTGCTTTGTCTTGAACAATATAGAACCTCTTGTAAGATCCTTAAGGAATTTTCCTACAAAATTAAACCCTTTCTCTCTAGAGACATGTCATGTGAACAGTTCGGATTCATAAATGGTAAACAATTCCATGATGCCATTGAGATAGCCCGAGAATCTCTCCACCTTATGAAATATAAAAAAAACTCCAAGTCTTTGCAATCAAAATCAATCTTTCTAAATATTTTGATCATGTTAACTAACACGATATCTAAGGTTTACTCTTATCCACTTCGACTTTCATCCTCATCTCATTTCCTGGATTGTAGAAAGCTTCTCCATGGTTGAATTTGTTGTCCTAATAAATGGCTCTACTTCTCCCTTTTTCAAACATTCCCAAAAATTCTATAAAGGATTCCCTCTTTCCCCTCTATTATTCCTTCTAAATAGACAGTGTTAGAAAAAAATAACCAAGCAGAAAGAGGTGGGAAACATTACATGTATCAAGGTAATTAAATATCTATCGATATCTCATATCATAAATGAAGATCCTTAAAGAGTAATTCTAAAGAACCCATTAGGAACGGAATATTTGGTAATATAGAATGGGACACAAGTTAAAGACAAGAAAACAATAAAATGGCTCAAAGGTGAAAGGATGAACAAAAGACTTTGGGAGAAAAAAACCAATGGTTAATAAATGTAGACATAGGATTGAAATAGTAGAGAAATCACTCTTGTAGCATGAGAATATTTTTTACAAAATCTACTAAATCATGTTTTGATTATTGAGTCTTGATTGTGCACGTGCTTGAGATTCTTGATCTTATTAAAAGAAATGGTTTTATTGTTTGCACATGCAGGGTGTTATTTCATCACCTTGCAATAATTTTTCATTCAAAGAGTACATAGAAATCCATCATTACATCAGCAAAGACAAGCAAGACAACAAGAGCACACTACTCTAACTCCACCACTGTAAAAAAAAATCGGGTCTTAATTGAGTACATAGTTGTATAGGTGGACTGTAAAATAGTGTTAGGGTCCTAACCCGCACATAAGTAGATCAATATATTCGAATGTAATAAAGGTCAATATTAATAAGGCCTTTCAATAAAATAGAATAAAGTGAATGTAAGAAGACCTAATAGAAGCTTCCGCTTCTAGAAGGATCTTCCTCTAGATGCTTCTCTTGATAGACATATTTAGTATAAATAAGGGTCGAGGGTATGAAAACCCTAGCTTGAAGATTATTGTAACAAAGCATTGCTCGACTGGAGGTTGCCCCCTCGAAGAGGCCTGTGAACATTGCTTTCTGAATCAAAGTGTTATTTCTATTGTTGTTATTATATCATTTCTGTGTTATTGTGGAGATTATGCTGGTTATATTACTGTTATTCTGCCATTTCTAGCATTTCATTTATGTTCTGCATACTTTTTATATCTAGTATATTGCAAGTGGTATCAGAGCACTTTCCTTGGCAGAAATTGTGGGAATTTTTTTTTCAGGGTAGAGATGTGTTCCGGCGTCTTTAAGCCACAGAGATCTATCGTTATGCGCATAAAACCGCGGTTGAGGGATTCATACACGTAGGAAATACAAGTGGTTCTTAAGCGCACATCTGTTGGCCACCCTTGTAACCCCTGCTGGTACCCCTTCAAGTGGTAGTGCATCAGAAAGCACCTATGTATGGATTGGCCTAGATTTCTTGAAGCCTTCTTTAGATAAACCTATCAGCCGTCGGACTGCTATAGTGTCACCGAGAACAACACTCGGGAAGATACTCTCTAGTACCTGGGTAGTCGGGTAGTATGGCTAAGGGTACGGTCTATCCTCCTTAGTTAGTTCCCTGAGATATTGGGCCGAGTACTACTATTGGACCCTGCACGTATATCAGAGAGCTATAGCACAGGGCAAACCCTTGTCTGTAGAACCCTTGAATACCTAACCCTTGGGGGACAGAAACATAAAAAAATTAAAACAGACAAGATCTATTGTCGCGCAACTGTGTTCGGGTTTCTAAGTAAATACGCATTTCTTTCTGGTTAAGCATTTGGGGATTTCACCTGCACAGTATTCTTCAGACCGGAGTATAACTCCGCAGGTGTAAAAAAAAAAAATCTGGAAATGTTTTCACCATTATTTGAGACCTATTCCATTGGATTCATCTCTTCGCCCTCATCACATTCATCCATATCATTTTTCAGCAAAATTTTTGACCATGCCTGCCCCTTTTCAGCTCACCCATCCTCATGGCCCATACACGTAGCCAAGACCTGGAAGCTCACTTCAACACCTTGCAATCTGGTTTCCTCAAAACCCAAAAAGAAGTGAAACAACGCAGTGCTATTGTTGCCTCCATCGATTCGTCCATCAATGCTACCATAAATACAACCATGCAATACTCAATGGAGGAAGTCAAACAAGAACTGACCACCCAGCTTGAATCTATCTTTGCATCACTCTGCACCAAACTAAAGATCCCTACAGATGACCATTTCTCTGAAGCACCTCCAAAGACTGAAGGTCAAAATTCCTCCCATTCCCATACCTTTCAGTCCCATCACTTTCAACGTGACATACGCCTTTCACGGGTGGATGTGACCAAATTTGATGGCTCGGACCCCACTGGTTGGGTAACCCAAATGGAACATTATTTCTCTTTATACGGCATTACAGATGACTTGGCCAAAGTTCGGTATGGTGTTCTCCATCTAGATCAAGAACGTTGGCAATGGTGGCAATGGAGAAAAACTTCTCGTCAAGGGTATATTTCTTGGACCCAATTTGTGACTGAGCTTTATGAATGCTTTGACATGGACACCAACCATTTGGGTCGTTTGACAAATTTGAAACAATCAGGAACAGTAGAAGACTTCATAGCTTCCTTTGAGTGCCTGGCTTTTCGAATAGAGGTGTTGTTGGGTATTTTACCCTACGGACTAATAAGCTAGGGTTCTAAGCCTATATGCAGATCATGACCCTTCAGATTTAACCTTTAACCTTCTACCCAAAATCTCAACCCCTTTTCTCAGACAAGCACAGGAAGAATGAA
>ML782466.1:591820-609213 GCA_009831015.1 Picea engelmannii | reverse complement strand
GCGCCCAGTAAGAAGTTAGGGCGCGGGTTGCTTGTTTTCAAGTGAATTTTGAGGAATTACTCAGCATGGCTTTGGCTATGAAGAGGCATGAGTTGGCCTGATGCCAGGTAAACCTGTATGGTGCATTTTAGGGTTATAACAAGAGGGCATGACTGATGCTTTCTTTCGAGAGTGTTTTATCAGTGGCCTCAAGGAGGAGATCCGGGCCCATGTCCTAATAGCTCGACCCTTGACTTGCGTGGAGGCTACTAAAAGAGATAAAGAAGCACAACAGGATGTATCCTCTCAAAACAGAAAACCCTCCTTTATCCCTCACCCTAAACCCGTAACTCCCACTACTCCCTCCGCCCCATTAAAGATCCAAAAATTGACCAGGGCTGAAATAACTTAACGCCAACTCAAAGGCCTTTGTTATAATTGTTATGACAAATATTTCCCAGGCCACAAGTGTAAGGAACAAATGCTCTTTATGGCCATCTCTGAGGATATTTTGGAAGAGGATGTTGAAACTCCCCTTGTGTCTGAGTCACCTGAAATCACTGACATAACCCCTCCCTCAAACCCTCCCGAAGTCGAACCCATCATTTCCCTCAATGCTCTCACTGACTTCTCTACTCCCCAAACCCTCAAGTTAATCGGTTACATCAAGCATCGGAAGGTCATCATTCTGGTTGATAGTGGAAGCACCCATAATTTTATTCATCGCCGCATTGCCCAAGAAACTCATTGCTACATCCATGTTGTCAACAATTTCCAAATCATGATTGCCAATGGTGGTTCCATGAAATGTGGAGGGCGTTTTGAAAATGTGCGTCTCCAAATCGGTGACTACCACCTAAAATCCCATATGTTTGCTATCGACATGGGTGGTTGTGACATTGTGTTGCGTGAAGACTGGCTAATAACTTTGGGTCCCATTCTCATGGATTTTAAGGCATTAACCATGCAATTTGACCAGGAAGGCCACCAATATAAATTCCAAGGCATCCCTGTTGATTCACCTGAGGTCATTAGTTCCCATCGCATGGAAAAGCTGCTCAAGAAAGGTCATTCTGGTGTCATTTCCCAACTCCATGCCATACAAGCAATAGAGACACCCCCGGTGCTGCAAGACCTCCAAGTCCTCCTTTCTAAACATCAAATGGTGTTTTCCACTCCCCAAGGACTCCCTCCTTCCCTCGGTGTTCATGATCATTCCATTCCCCTTGTACCTGGAAGCCTTTCTCCCAATATCCGTCCATATCACCACCCCTTTTCACAAAAAAATGAAATTGAGAAAATGGTCCAGGAACTCCTTAATGTAGGCGTTATCCGCCCTAGTACGAGCCCTTACTCTTCTCCTGTAGTCATGGTCCTGAAGAAAGAAGGTTCCTGGAGAATGTGTCCTGACTTCCGTGCCCTCAATAAACTGACCATTAAAGACAAATTCCCCATTTCTGTCATTGATGACCTCCTGGATGAATTGAGTGGCGCCCAATTCTTTACTAAACTTGATATTCGCTTAGGCTATCACCAGATATGTTTGAAAGAGGCAGACATTCCCAAGATGGCCTTTCGAAATCATGAGGGCCACTATGAATTTTTGGTCATGCCCTTTGGCTTGTGCAATGCCCCCTCCACCTTCCAAAGCCTCATGAACTATGTCTTTTGTCCCTTTCTCCGTCATTTTGTCTTAGTTTTCTTTGATGATATCCTCATCTATAGAAAAACCTGGACATACCATCTTAATCATGTGGATCAAGTTCTCCATCTACTCTCTCAGCACCAACTTTTCCGGAAACAGTCTAAATGTGCTTTTGGTGCCTCAGAAGTAGAATACTTGAGTCATCTGGTTGGCAAAGATGGCATCAGGGTGGATCCGAAAAAAATTGAAGCTATGCAAGACTGGCTGCACCCAAAGACTCTCAAAATCTTGTGTGGATTTCTGGGCTTAACAGGGTATTATCACAAGTTTGTTAATAACTATGGAAATATTGCAGCACCTCTCACTCCTCTCCTAAAAAAGAACTCTTTCACTTGGACTCCAACCTCTACTCAAGCTTTTCAAACCTTGAAGACGGCCATGTGCACCACTCCAGTTCTGTCCCTTCCTAATTTCACAAAGACATTTGTGTTGGAATGTAATGCATTAGGGAAAGGAATCGGCGTTGTCCTTATGCAAGAGGGTCGAACTTTGGCCTTCACCAACAAGCAACTGTCTAAAAGGAATCTGGGCAAACCCATTTATGAAAAGGAAATGTTGGCTATTCTGCATGTCGTTGATCTGTGGCATCCTTATCTCTTGGGGCAACACTTCCAAATTAAGACCGACCATCAAAGCCTCAAGTACTTTCTGGAACAACACATTTCCTCCCCGAAGCAACAAAAATGTGTGACTAAGCTCTTTGGATATGATTATGAGATCATTTACAAGAAGGGAAAAGACAATGTAGTGGCAGAGGCACTGTCCCGAAAATATGAAGAAGAAGGATCCATTTTTTCTCTTTCCTTCATTGTTCCCGATTGGATCCAAGCTGTGCGCCAAGAATGGCTACAAGATCCCAAAAGTTCAAATATGATCCAGCAATTGCAGACCAATGCTTTGGCTCCCCCAGGGTACTCTTGGCTCCAGGATGAGCTTCGATACAAAGGTTGTTTGTATTTAAGTAAACAATCAAAGCTTAAATCCATGGTACTTTCTAAGATTCATGTTACACCCACAGCAGGGCAGCCAGGGTTCACCAAAACCTATGACAAGGTCAAACGTTCCTTTTTCTAGGATGGTATGAAACAGGACATCCGTAATTTTGTCGTTGAATGTGAGGTGTGTCAATGCCACAAGGGAGAAACAGTCAAATCTCCAAGCACACTACAACCACTTCCGATTCCACCTGTTATTTGGAAGGATATATCTATGGACTTTATTACTGGCTTACCCAAATCGGGGAATAAATCAGTCATAATGGTGGTTGTGGATCGCCTTTCCAAGTATGTTCATTTCTGCGCTCTTCAACACCCATTTACTGCATCCAAGGTGGCTCAAATTTTCATGGACCAGGTCTTCAAGCTTCATGGCATGCCGCACTCTATTGTTTATGATCGTGACCCAACTTTCACAAGCAATTTTTGGCAAGAACTGTTTAAGCTATAGGGCACCCAATTGCATCTCAGCACAGCTTATCATCCTCAGACTGATGGTCAAACAGAAGTTGTCAACAAGTGTTTGGAAACATATCTGAGGTGTTTTTCCTCTGAGAAGCAACATCAGTGGGCTCAATGGTTACCCCTAGCTGAATGGTGGTACAACACTTCCTACCATACAGCTACACGCATGACTCCTTTTGAAGTAGTATATGGACAGAAGCCACCTTCAGTTCTCTCATACTTACCAGGTACCTCGAAGGTCTAGGCGGTTGACCAAACACTTACAGTTTGAGAAGAAATTATTCATACCCTTAAAGAGAACTTGGTCATGGCACAGAATCGCATGAAGCAACAAGCAGATCAAGGTCGCTTTGAACATCAATTTGCAGAAGGGGATCAGGTGTTTCTACGAATGCAACCATGTAAGCAAACTTCCCTCAAGGTCGAGCATTGTCAGAAGCTAGCGCACAAATTTTATGGTCCTTATACAGTTCTCAAGCATGTGGGACAAGTCGCCTATCAGTTATCTCTACCCGGTCAGTTGAAGCTACATCCTATTTTTCATGTTTCATGCTTAAAGAAGGTGATTGGAACTAGGTGCAAAATTCAAACCAACCTTCCAGAGTTAGCTGAAGAAGGATCCATTTGGCTACAGCCAGAAGCAATTTTGGACCAGTGTGAGCATCGCTTGCATCAGAGAACCATCAAGGAAGTGTTAGTCCAGTGGAAAGATACGACTCCAGCAGATGCCACTTGGGAACCAACTACCATTCTGCAGCAGTTTCCACATCTCAAGCCTTGAGGACAAGGTTATTTTTAAGGGGGGGGACATGTTAGGGTCCTAACTTTCACATAGGTAGATCAATATATTCGGATGTAATAAAGGTCAATATTAATAAGTCCTTTCAATAAAATAGAATAAAGAGGATGTAAGAAGACCTAATATAAGCTTCTGCTTCTAGATGGATCTTCCTCTAGATGCTTCTCTTTATAGACATATTTAGTATAAATAAGGGTCAATGGTATGAAAACCCTAGCTTGAAGATTATTGTAACAGAGTGCTGCTCGACTGGAGGTTTCCCCCTAGAAGAGGCCTATAAACATTGCTTTCTGAATCAAAGTTTTATTTATGTTGTTATTCTTATATCATTTATGTTTTATTGTGGAGATTATGTTGGTTATATTACTGTTATTCTTCCATTTCTAGAATTTCATTTATGTTATGCATACTTTTTATATCTAGTATATTGCAAATAGCCTTTTCAACTCTTTGGATGCATACCATAGTTGTCAAGATGTTGGCCACCCTTTCAATATTATACAATTTTGCTTAACTTATCATTGAAATATTATGGTTATGAGATATTCCAGAATTCTTTGTTTATTATATGCAAGATATGGTCTATTTTGGAGTTCAAATCTTTGATTCTTCCCAATCATTTCTCATATTTAAGAATTTATGTTATTCTTCTTTTCAAAGGAATTACTTTCAATAGTTTTCATGTTAGGGAACCTTGTGCTGAAATCATCATGCAGCAATTGTGGGACTACATAAGATTTATATGGAAGAAATTGTAAACATACGACACTATGCCTAGCTTCTAGAAAATCTATGGAAGAGACTAAAGAAACTTGCTCTAAGTTTGGAGTCCCATTCACATGTTTAATTCATGGAAAGGCATGGCAAGGCAAGGAAAAGCAAGGCAAGGCAAGGAAAGGCATGGAATGTCAAGGAAAGGCATGGCATGTCAAGGCAAGGCAAGGGAATGCATGGCAAGGAAAGGCATTGCAAGGCAATTCATGGTAAGGCAATACAACGCATGGAAAAGCATGGCATGTCAAGGCAAGGCAAGACATGTCAAGGAAATGCATGGCTTGTCAAGGCAAGGCATGGATTGTCAAGGCAGGGCATGGAAAGGCTAGGCATGGCATGTCAAGGCAAGGCATGGTATGTCAAGCCAAGTCAAGGCATGGCATGTCAAGGAAACGCATGACAATTCAAGGCATAGAATGTCAAAGAAAGGCAAGGTATGTCAAGGAAAGGCAACGCAAGGCAAGGCAAGGCATGTCAGGGCAAGGCATGGCAAGGCAAGGAAAGGAAAGGAATGTCAAGGCAAGGCATGGAATGTCAAGGCAAGGCATGGAATATCAAGGCAAGGCATGGAAAGGCAAGGAATTACAAGGAAATTCATGGTAAGGCATGACAACACATGGAAAAGCATGGCATGGCAAGTCAAGGAAAGACAATACATGTCAAGGCAAGGCATGGCTTGTCAAGGAAATGCATGGCTTTTCAAGGCAAAGCATGTCAAGGAAAGGAAAGACATGTCAAGGCAAGGCATGGCTTTTCAAGACAATTCATGGGAAGGCTACGCATGGCATGTCAAGGAAAGGCATGTCATGTCAAGGCAAGGCATGGCATGTAAAGGCAAGGCAAGGCGTGGCATGTCAAGGCAAGGCAATGGCATGTCAAGTCAAGGAAAGGCATGTCAAGGCAAGGAAAGGCATGTCAAGGCAATGCATGGCATATCAAGGCAAGGCATGGCATGGAAAGGTAAGGAATGGCATGTCAAGGCAAGGCATGGCTTGTCAAAGCAAGGCATGGATTTTCAAGGCAAGGCATGGCATGAAAATTCAAGGAAAGGCATATGAATACCATTGCATACCAATACCATTTCATACCAATACCATTACATACCATTGCATATATACCAATGCCAATACAAATACTAATACCAATACCAATACCATTGTTGTGCAATGGTATATGGTATTGGTATATCATTGCATACCAATACCATATGAAATGGTATTGGTATATCATTGCATACCAATACCATATGCAATGGTATTGGTATGCAATGGTATTGGTATTGGTATTGCATACCAATACCATTACATAACATACCATACCATACCATTGCATGTCATTGAATACCAATACCATTGCATACCATACCATACCATTGCATGCCATTGAATACCATTTCATACCAATTGCATACCATTGCATTGGACTGTGAAAAGAGAGCATATTAACAAGATACTAATAACAACATTCTCTTGGTGCATAGATGTTATGTGACTAATTTCATTGTCATGTAGTACATGATCCATAGGAGGCCATGCATAGAGGATGTGGACGACGTATCCCTACTAAATCAACGAGAGGAAAGTGGGTGGCCATAGAATTGGATACAAAATCTGCATATACAATAAAGGTAAGAAGACAAATCAACCTGAACCAAAGGAGTATGATGTTTATGAATTAACAAATGCTACAACATAGAAGAGATAAAGTTGTATAAAATATGTTATATCAATATGTCAAATATATGAGTAAAGTGAGGTTTTGTGTTGGATAGCATATTGGTTGAAATGATATAATTGGTGTACAAAACATCATGGACTATGTTGTGTATTATAGGGGGCAGACGAGACCATGGCAACAGATCATGTCATATCAAATAAGGACACAATGGATGTCGCGAGACGTCAGGTAATCAAATTTTCACTTATCTTAGGAAGCATTTTGTGATACGTCCATCCTTTTTCACAGTATTATTAAAATTTATAGTGTATTATCCAATATTGAAAAAAATTAATGTATGTTGTTGATTATTTCAGATGGATATTGGAGCAAGTGCACAGCCTAAGTGTTCAACTAGCAAAATAAAATAAAAAGACATATGTATGTGGGTGTGGACCTAAAACTATTAAATCACAAAGAACATTGTGGGTGGAAGAGGATCTGACAATGGATCCTCCAGACACAACAAATAATTTCACTGAAAAAAAGGTTGGTCGGGACTATTATATTCATGTATATATGTTCAAACCTTTTATATTTTAATTTGTTAAGACATATTTGATTATATTTCTTTGAAATTGATACATTAATGATTTATCCAATTGTTTCCAAACATTAAATAATGGTTTTGTTTGTTGATAGGTAGAAGAAGATGATGAAATAACGGCTACTAATACCCAAGATCCAGCTGGGATATTAAGATTTGGACGGGATGGTCCAAACCATCCTTTAAACCATACCAAGGCAAAAAGAGCATATTTAAAGAGAATTCTCCCACCCGAGAAATTTGAACAGCTGATGAGATTAGCATACGATGATGACATGCCACCTAGCCTTACTGATGATGATCATGATAGTGAAAATGTAGTGCATGAAGAAGGATTGAATGAAATGATTACAGGTTTCTTTGGGGATGGAAACAATGATGACAACAATGATCATATGGATGACAATAACAATCACAGCAGGGGTAATTACCGCCAACGTAATATTGATGATAACAACCTGAAAGACTCCATCAAGCAAGAAGAAAAGACACTCGTGTTCAAATCGGGTGCAAGTAGAACCTCAAAACTGGCATGCACATTAATATTATTAGAAATCAAGTCACTATTTGGTTGGTTAGACAAAGGATTCACCACCCTACTGAAGTGAGTTGAAATCTATTTCTTACAATGCATTGTCAATTGGTGTACGTAATTCATTTATGAATAGTCCTAATATAGATTGACATATCAAACATGTTCATCATAATTCAAACATTCAATTGATCTAATCTTTGGAAATCTTATAGGGCACTAAAAACCAAAATATTTCATCAAGAGAATGTGTTTCCATCAAATTGCAGAGAGGCACGTCAGTTGTTGGTTGAGTTGGGGATTGACTATAATAAAATTTATTCATGTATAGATGATTTCATTTTATACAAAGATGAATATCAAGACAATGTAGAATTCCCTGTATGCAAAGAGAAGAGATATCGTACAGATGTACAAGGTCCTATAGTTCCAAAGAAGGTTTTACGTCACATGCCAATTATAACTAGACTTCAAAAAATGTTTTGTTGCAAGTCACTTGCACAATTGATGGATTGGAATGCAAAGAATAGGAGTAAATGTGGATTCATTTGAATTTCGACCGACTCCAAAGCATTGAAACACATAGAGGAAAAATGGCCAAGAAAATTCAAAGATGAACCCCATAGTATCAGGTTTGGTATTTCAATTGATGGAGTATGCCCATTCTCATTCATGAGATCAAATTATAGTGTTTGGCTAGTCGTATTGATAGTATACAATATTCCCCCATGGATGATTGTTAGAAAGGATCACCTTATGCTAACTCTCATTGTTCCAGGAAAACATCAAGTTTAAAACATGGATGTTTATATTGCACATTTTATTGATGAGATGCAACTGTTATGGAAAGGCATAAGAATGTATGGAATATCACGTCCTCCATAAAATAGTTCCTTCATGTTGTATGGTGTGCTATGTTGGACTATTCATGATTTCCCAGCTCTTGGTGTTTGTTCTGGTAAGATAAAAAAAATTACGTATTTACACTAATAATTTATTTTCATCCCAACTCTCATACTCAGTTTTATACTATTATTTTGATGTTATTAACCTTAATTATTGAATTGAAGGGCTTCAAACAAAGGGGATATTTGTATATCCAATATGTGCAGAACAATTTCAAGGGTGGTAATCTCAAGATCTACATAAATTTATTTATGCAAACAACATGGTTTTTCTACCACCAGATCATAGGTTTAGCAACTTCCATAAGAATCAATTTGAAGGAAAAGTTGAAAATAGAGGCCCTCCCATGATTATGGGTCCATCTTATTGGATTAAGAAGTATGAAGATGCTGAATTGAAAGCTTGGCAAGATTTTTTTGATGGGGGTGATTCTATTGAAGAACCAGAACAAGTTGTAATTAAGATGCAAGAATGGATGAAAAGGAAATCCATATTTTATGAGCTCCATTACTGGAAGGATATATTAATATCTCACATATTAGTTCCTATGCACATCTTCAAAAATGTCCCAGATTCAATATTTCGACATATATCAGGAAAAGAGAAGGATACCTTGTCTTCGAGGAGAGATATTTCTCTTCCGCGTACCAAATTAGATAGAAAACATTTGTGGCCAAATAGGGAAAATGAATCATATGTAGAATCTCCATGGATTTTGAAAAATAAAGAGATACACCAACTAAAAAATGTCATATGTTCAATAAGGACGCCTATTGGCTATGGGTCATCATTGGTTAAAGCTTTTACAATTGATGGACATATCACAGGATTTAAAACACATGATTTTCATAATTTTATGAAGGTATCATATATCATCATTTATATATTCTTGTATTCTATTGTGTGACAAAAATAACTAATGACCTTTCATAAATGTGTTTAATAGAATATCATGTCGTTGGCAATTAGGGGGGATTCATGTCTTACCGTTGACTTGAGGAATTACATAAGTGAATTGTCAACATTTGCAAGGTATGTGGTATGGAATGTTCATGTGTGAGAGACATAGAGATATTGTATTTCATTTTAATTTTTTCCTAAAGGTTCATACTAATTTACTATTCTTATATTAGGTCGGTGACATCCAAGGAGATCCTCAAATGCGAAGTGCTAAAATGGAAGAATAAAATTGCAAAAATTGTATGTGTATTTGAGAAGGATCTCCCTACAAGTTTTATGGACCTACGAGTCCATTTACTTATACACCTAGTGTATGACATTGAATTGGCAGGTGTCGTATCAACAAGGTGGATGTTTTTCTTTGAGAGATATATGAAAACTCTAAAAAGATATGTCCGACAAAATGCACATCTAGAGGGTTGCTTGGTTGAATGGTATGTATTGAATGAAGTATTTTTCTTCCTATGTGAATTCCTTGGTAAGGATGTCGAAGATGGGCCATGCTTCTGGGATAAAGAACGAGCATCAGATATTATTGATGGAGAAAAACCACAATCTAATGGTGTTCAAGTAGAAATTAGTAAGTAAACTCATTTCATTGTGGTTGTTTTTATTGCAATCACTAATTTAATTTGTAATTTATTTGTCAAAATAACAAAATGGCCTTTGAAGCCTTAAATAAACTTGTTGACATGTAATAGGTGTAGATGAAAGTGCTATACTCGACAAGTTCATTATGTACCACATGGACTTTATGAACAAATGGATTGATTTGTATGATAAAAAAAGAGAATAAGTGTTAGAACCAAGGAGACAATTTAAGAGATCAAACCCAAGGAATACTCCATTTCCTACTGATCTACAAGGGGAATGGAGCAAAGATTGCACACTAGAATGGGTTACTAAACAAATTCAAAATCAAATAGAAGATGTGGGTATAGATTCAAACATAACAGAATATTAAATCAACATGTCTAGAGGATGTGAAAGAAAGGTACAGATGGAATTTTACAAAATTTTGTTTCCTTACAGTTTTGATACTATTAACTATTTTAATATTCGTGATTTTATTTGTTTTAACCGAAATAAATGGTATTTGACAGCAGAGA
This sequence comes from Picea engelmannii, assembly GCA_009831015.1. Classification (NCBI taxonomy): domain Eukaryota; kingdom Viridiplantae; phylum Streptophyta; class Pinopsida; order Pinales; family Pinaceae; genus Picea; species Picea engelmannii. The sequence continues at coordinate 598,726 of ML782466.1, read as the reverse complement.
AAATATCCAGCAATGTGGCCATATGGTCGACATTATCGTGTAGAACATGTAGATGTAAAGAGTTGATCTTTCAATTGTGGCATCATGGTTGACTTCAAGCAATCCAGTTGATGAAGCTCAAAAGATAAAAATATTATTGAAGGAAATCTACAATATGTTGGTAAAATACAAGAAATTATTGAGTTGGATTATAGCTCTTTTAAATGTTGTGTTTTTAAGTGTAGATAGTATGAAGCATTTGAGAGGACACAAAGACATGATACCCATAATGGATTGTTTTTTATAGATTCCTCAAGGTTTCTACCGGAGGATAAGGAGCCTTATGTTCTACCAATTCAATGTGAACAGGCATTTCTTTAACTCAAACAAGAAGCGGTAGGGATCAATAATGTATTAATGCATTGTTTATTGTCAATGTATACATGTGTTTATTAATCACAAAAATTGTTATAATATATGTCTAATATATGTATGTACTCCTTCATGTGCAGGTATTTTTCTATAAAGATATTTTGGACCCAAAATGGTTGTTTGTCATACATTATGATCCAAGATTAAGGCATGTATTTGACGATGCATTAGTGGATACTGAGAAAAACAATGATGGCAAACAAAATGAGAGAGATGGATTAGAGAACATCGAAGAAATTAACAGCCATGATGATGTTGAAGATGGTTATGTCCAGGCAGAACAAGACAACAATCCAGAGTTAGATGATGTTATGGAAGACAACAATATAGATGGTATACAAAATAATGATCCAAATACATCTTGTAACAATATATATGACCTATAGTCAAATTTCAATGATGATGAAGATGATGCAGGTCAAGATGAGGATCGTGATAATATTGACTACTTGAAAGATCATATTAACATTGACAATGATACACTACATGACAATGTTGCAGACAATGATGTCAATGACCAAGACTTCTAAATTTCAAAATTATTTGTAATCCATGTTTAAAAAATGATGATTCTTATGGTCTAGTATTTGAAGTGGTTATGTATTATTTGTGTCAATACAAATTACCTATTGCAATATCGTTAAAGTGTTCAAGATATGGTATGAATTGTTGGTAAAAAAAAATAAGATTACTTGTATGCTTCTTCCATTCATTTTGTATCAACATGTGTTCATGAAGACACAAAAGTTAATAAAATATTAATCAATGCATGTATCTCACAATGATTTGAATAAGCAACTTTGTTAACTTCATTATTTTTATATTGTTTGCATTTGAATGTTGGGCATAAAAAAAATTATTACGTTTTATTAAGAACTAAGCATAAAACAGTTAAACAAAAAAAAAAAATTTAATCACCTAGAATTAGGTGAAAAATTAATAAATTAAAGTTCAATTTTACTCTCCTATTTCATATCAAAATTACATTAATATTCAATCTCAATGATTTCATTGAGTCTTGAAACCTTCTTGTACCATCAATGCATTCGCATATTCTAACCATGTAAAATCCCATCGCATACAGTCACACTTTGAAGAAATTTCAGCGTTGGCCCCATTCACTGCTCATTGTGTCGGGTCAGTTGATGACATTGCATATGAGCGTGTTGTAAGATATTCCATGACATTTCAAGAGTGTTCCGACCAAGATTTTGTAGATGGGAATGATGAATGATGAAAATGATCAAACTGCATAATGAAGGTTCCTGAAAACGTGGAGGATGTCGAAGATTATGTGGGGATGTCAGGAATCCTTGACTCTTGAAACCCTCACATACCATCAAGGCATGTGTCTCGTCTAACCATGTCAATTTTTGAATTGACCCCTAACCCCTAATCCATTGACCCTTAAAGTCTTAATCCCTAATCCTTAAACCCTTAAGCCCTCAACCTTATTTAATCACTAATCCCTTAACACAAAATCCCTAAATCCCCTAACCCCCAAGCCATTGACCCTTAAACACTTAAACCCTAATCCCTAATCCCTTAGTCCATAAACCCKTATGCCCTAAGCACTTAAACATTAATCATATATCCCATAATCCCTAAGCCATTAACCATTAAACTACCTAACCCATAAGCACCAAATACCTTATCTCTTGACCCTTAATCCCTTAAACCCTAATCCCCAATTCCTTAACCCTTAATCCTTGTACCCCAAATGCCTAAATCCCATAATCCTCAAAGCCCCTATCCACTTAACCCCCAACACCTCAACTAATTAACTATTTAGGCACATCTGGCGCTAAACCCCATTCATTGCTCATCATGATACATTGATGGATGACATTGGTTATGGGCATGTTGGAAGACGTTCCATGACATTTCAAGAGAGTTTCAACAAGCATTACATAGATGTGAATGATGAATGATGACAATGAGACTACATGATGAATGTTGATGCAAATGTGGATGATCTCAAATATTATGTAGGGACATCAGGTATCCTTGAGTCTTGAAACCCTCGCATATCGTTAAGGCATGTGTCTAGTCTAACCATGTCAATATTTAATGCATACAGGAACTTTTTGAATAAATTTCAATGTTGGCCCCATTCACTTATCACCGTGCGACATTTGTGCATGACATTGGTGATTGGCGTGTTGGAAGACATTCCATGAAATTTCAAGAGAGTTCTGACAAATCCCTAACTCCCCTAACCCCTAATACATTGACCCTTAAAACCTTAAGCCATAATTCCTAATTAACCCTTAAGCCCTCAACCTTAGTTAATTAATAATCCCTTAACACAAAATCCCTAAATCCCCTAACCCCTAAGCCATCGACCCTTAAAAACTTCTCACTAGTCCCTAATCCCTTAATCCATAAACCCCTATGCACTAAGCACTTAAACATTATTTCCTAGCCCATAATCCCTAAGCCATTAACCATTAAACTATCTAACTCATAAGTGCCAAATCCCTTAGCTCTTGACCATTAATCCCTTAAACCCTAACCCATAATCCATCAACCCTTAATCCCTATTACCCAAATCCCTAAATCCCATAATCCTCAAAGCCCATATCCACTTAACCCCCAACACCTCAACTAATTAACTATTTAGGCTAATCTGGCTACATCCGGCGCTACTTCTAGTGCTAACTGGGGTGCTAAATCAGGCGCTAAAAGGGGTGTTATTTCTGGTGCTAAAGGGGTCATTATTTTTTACGCTAAATGGGGCAAAATTACTGGCAATGTTAGTGCCTAAATTTTTTGGTTGGCGCAAAAAACACCATGAATAGCTCCATCCCGATAAATAGCGTCGGCTTTTTCAAAAAATTGAAGAAAAATACACTAAAACCAAATATGGGAGCAAATCACAGGGATTTGTTGTAGTGTGTAATTTGTTTTTTGAAAAAGAATTTAGTTAGAATGAATATATATGAACTATCTATGCAATAGAAAAATGTTTATGGTAATTTTACAATTATAGTTTCAACCATATTGAAATTTGTAATTTATCAAAATATCTTTGCATTTTTTATTTAAATTAAGTCTTTATGGTTCATATATAAAATTTTGATATAATTTCACCAATACATAATATATAATAAAGATCATTTTATAAAAATAAACATCATGATGATAACCATATAACAAACATAAATATCATCTAAAATACACATTTAAATTCGCTAACATCGTCTAATTAATTATATATACCTCTAGTACATATAAACATCATTAATTAGCTATCACACAAATCTAATAATCTAACAGGGCATCATCATTGTGATCACATCTAAAAAAACACAAGCATTGTCTAACATCATCATCACACACATCTAACAAACATCATTTAACATAAACAGATATCAATCACATTTAAAAAACATATCTAACATGGCCTAAAAATGTACACATCAACATCAACATATAAATTAATTAAGTACATAATCATGATCAACAGGAAAAATGCACATCTAATGAACAATGTTATAAAATACACATCTATCAAGCACATTTAACAAACATATATAACATGACCTAACAATATACACATCAACATCAACATATAAATTAAGTATATATATATATATATATATATATATATATATATATATATATATATATATATATATATGGTCCAGCCGATGGGATAATCTACATATCTACAACAGTAGTGGAGGCATGGTCTGTAGTAGAAGATGATGGATGGTCAGGAGGAAGTGGTTGGTTGACTCTCTAACTAGAAATAAGCGGTGGAGGAATAGGTCATGCCTTCTCATCTAGGTGAGGTGAAAGAGGAGAATTAGGAATAGGTATTTTCTGCTCATCTAGGTGAGGTGAAAGAGGAGGAGGAGGAATATGTGTTGCATTCTCATGATCTGGGTGAGGTGAATGAGGAGGAGGATGTGGAAAGGGATCATGCCACCCTCATCAATCGATGGGGTAGTGGATAGACGAGTCATACTGGAAGGGGAGTTGTAACTATCATCGGGAGCCCTCCTCGTTGTTAGTATCCTGGTAGCTCCAACGATATGATGTATAAGAGGCATTATATCACACGAAATCTCCCTCCAAACATCCAAGAGCATATGATCAGCCCTGATGTCTCACATCATCACAGGGCGGACTCCCACCTCAGTCAAAAGGACACAGATTTGGTCGCCCAACTCCAACATGAATCATATATCTGGCCTACGGTGCATGTCATTGGGTATATGCACCCGAGGACCCTGATCCGTCACGGCCTTAGGCATCATCTTCTCATCGTCAACTATTGGGGGGAGGAGGCACGTCCCCAATTAAAGTTCCAATATCTGTAAAAGATATAGTACACAACAATAATTACACAGTTTCATTAAACAATTTACTAAAACAAGTTAAAGAACGTGTTAAAATTAATTTTATTCTAATTAAGTAAGACAATAAAATGAAACTAGATTAATTTAAACAAAACACTAATATTACCTCTATCATCTGGTGACTCATATGGTGTGAAGAGGATGTTCATACATCCTTTCCAATCCAAACCCATGTAAGGACACGGCACCATGACGAACATGTGATCTACCTCACTGATTAGTATCCTAGTGCATCTGGGGAAATCCTGGCCGGAAACTTTTGTTGGCCCATCTTGGTCATCATATCCCCCCACATGTGCATCTTCACATGAGTCCTCAGCCTAACAGGATAACGAATAAAATTTGGCCTTGTCTCCAGAAACCTCTCAAAAAATAAGCAAAATAGCTCTAAGGAAAAAAGGAAGTTCGACCTCCAACATATCATAGCACGACACCTTTCTAGCGCTATATAAAACTGCCACAAAAAAACGGTAGACCATCTGATACACCGTGGCCTCTATACCAACGAATAAGAATAATACAAAAGAGGGAAACTAATGCACTTCCCATCACTGATAAAGTGTGTTATGGTAATCACTAACAATGAGAGGCACCTAACCTCCTCTGCACTGAAAGAAGTGATTCGTAGTTGTCCACCAGACACTTGAAAATCAACTGGGGATAGTACATCAACCGCAATATATCCTTGAGATTACATGAGATGACTCTCTACTGCAACACCTACTGGGACATATGGAATCGGGAAAAATCCTCCCCTCTCCTAGATAGCCCAGTGATAAAGTAAATATCATCCTCAGTGGGATGGTACCACTGATCCAAACCCACACGGAAATCTTTTTGATGGACATCCCATCAATGGATCAGATGCACCAACAACACGAAGTGCCTCTTCAGAGGTGTAGCTTCCTCATAGTAGTTAAGTAGGCCTAAATTCCTCAAGAGAACATGAGTTTTTGCAGTAATAGGGTGAGGGTACAAATCTCTCTCCCTCTCCCTCTCCCTTGCCTCCCATTCCCATACAACATTGTACAGTTCCACCCTCTGCTCCTATTGTTGTTGTTTATCTCTCTACTCACGTCTCTACATGATGAACATATGAAATAAATCAGCCTCACTCATACATAAAACATAAAACAAATCTACTCAATGATAAATTTATTTATAAATATGGAAAAATAACTTCCTTCAAAAAATAAGTAAATTTCATAATCGGTGCGCCTGAAGAAAAAACAAAATTCAAGCACCGCTCGTGGTGCGTGTTGGATTTACTTCACACACACCTAGGATTTCTTTTTCCTAAGGTTTTTATTTGTTTATTAGTCATAATTAGTCATTATCCAATCTCCTATATTTTAGGAGAGAATATTCCACCTGGAGAATATTCTCTTTCAGTTCACACTTCAGTTTGACTAGTTGAGTTGAGTTTAGATGTTGCATTGGGATCATCACCATGCTAATTCGACCTTGCCTTGGTATCATCACCAAATTGGTGCATTAGCCTTGATTCCTTGAGTTAACTCCTCACTACTTTTTGTTCAGTCAATTAACTGAAGACTAGTTGACTAGTTAACTCAACTAGGTGGCAGTTCACTTCCGTAACTGCCTAAGAGACTAGAATAGGTGGTAGTTCACTCCCGTAATTGTTGGTGTGCGTCTAGATCACTATAGACCACCACTATGGTGACTTGGTTCACCTCAAGTCGAACTCATTGAGTTATACAGAGTATATCATGTGTAAATTATTCATTATTTCATAACGGTTAATGAGAATTCTTTCCATTCTTTCCATTCTTTCTCTCCTTCTTCTTCTTTTTCCAATTCTCTCTGCAAATGTGTGTATCATTGTTTAGTTAGATCTATTTTGTGCAGGTCAACACATTTATAGTGTGTACATAACTTGTGAGCACCACCCACGGTGCTCCAGTGAAAACTAGTGCACCGTATAAAACTTGTTATATTAGCTTATGCAGTGCATTGTATAACCCTACAGCACTGGTGCAGTCAGGTAAACCCACACCTCGGTGTGTTATGTTTATCCTACGCACCGCTTAAAATAAAAACAAATTAAAATCCTAACGCACCATAAAAAAAAATAAAAAAAAATAAAAAAATAAAAATTGGTTAATGC
>ML782466.1:568230-591798 GCA_009831015.1 Picea engelmannii | reverse complement strand
TGTTAGGACTACCCTACGCACTACTTAAAACAAAAAAACAAAAAAAATCCTAACGCACCGTAAAACAATTTTTTTTAAATTAGTTAAGGTGGTGTGTACATGTTCCTTAAATGCACTAGTGCGTTTTGGTTACGGCGACACACTGCCCCACCAATTTTTTAAAATTGACGAGTATGAAACTTTGCAATTTTTTATCTAATTGTTTTGGGCAGTGCGTTCAAGTCGTTCGGCTCGCACCACTAGTGGTGCACACAAATAATTTACAGGGTGCATCGTGACAAAATACCATTTCCTTAAAGAGGTTTGTTTGTAAACATGAATGCATCGATGTGCACGCTTACTAACACACTGCACAAAATAATATATCCAATTTGTGTGATGCATCATGTACTGTGAAGGACAGTGTGTTAGAGGTATTGAGATGCACCGTCGAAAATCTAAATAATTTTATGTGGTACGTCGATAAACGAATGCATCAATGCATTCTTATTTACCTATGCACCACCAAGGAATTTAACATTATGTTTTGGTGTGCCCTGTAAATTTACAGGGTGCACCGACTGCAGTGGGAATTGAACGTCTCGAACGCACTGCGCAGAAAAAATAAATAAATAAAAACAGTGAAAAATTAACTCAATTTCAAATTTTAATCCGCCAAAAACTTAAGTTATAAAGAAACAAAGATATTACCTTGACATTTTGTCCTTGGGGAGGCATGGTTGGCACGTAGTCAAAAAAAGAAAATTTGCCCATCGTTTGGAAAAATTCTAAATCCATGCACACATCAACAGATGAAAGGAAGGAAAGCAAGGGAAGCACCGATGGTAGGGTGCTTCAAAGAGGAAAACGTTTCACTGGTGCTTTTGAGCTCTACAGCACTAAAAATGGTAAAAATGAATTTTACAACTTGTAAAAAAAAATTATTAAACACTGTTCCAGTGCGCTTGATGATTGAATGCATCGGCGACACAATATTTACATAGCGCACCGGATAATATTTTTTACAAATAACCCAAACATGGTGTAACCTTTTAGAGAATGGGTGTGCACCGTGTTTTTGATTACTATCAAGTGCACCGGCGTATATATTTTTTCAAGAAAATCTTACAATGGTGCATAATTTTTTTATTTAACCCTGTCATGGTGCGGTCGATTGTCTCACACACCAGTGTGTCTGTTGTTACATAGGGCACCAGTTATTTTATTTTTAAATAACCCTAACACAGTGCTCCCTTTGGAGCAATGGTGCACCTCGGTGAGTCAGTATACTACGAAGTGCATCGGTATATATTTTTATTTAACCTATAATCCTACAATGGTGTGTAAATGTTTTTATTTAACCATATCACGGTGCGCTCTATTATTAGAGGCATCGGTGTGTCTGGTTTTAACAAGCACACCATATTATATCTTTTTTAAATAACCATATCACAGTGCATCTGTTTAGAGCATGAATGTTGACTAGTGCATCAGTATACCACAGAGCGCGTCGAAGTATATTTTTCGAAATAATCCTACGATGGTGCATATTTGTTTTATTTAATCATGTCATGGTGTGGTTATTGATGCAATGCCTCGGTGCATTGGTGTGTTATAGACGCATCGGTGCGGTGTATTTTAAATATACGCATCGTTTTTCTTTAAAAGTTATCAAAAAAAAATATCTAGTAATATAGATTAGAATTTTTCTAGACTGAGCATGTTGTAGACTCAAGGATTTGGTGAACTGCCAACTATATTGAAAACGGGAAATGATTATAGTTTAGGATTTTGAGAGACGATGAGATCATGCAAGTTATGATCATTTATGGCGATATCACGCAGGTTATGATCATTGACGGCGAGATCACGTAGTTTATGATAATTGACGACGAGATCACGCAAGTTATTATCATTGACGGAGAGATCATGCATGTTATGATCATTGACAATCATGCAAGTTGGTTATGATCATTGACGATCATCCAAGCTGGTTATTATCATTGACAGCGAGATCAAACAAGGTTATAATCATTGACGATCATGATGGTGATATGGGAAAGGCGATCCAGACAATAGTAGTTACCCATGGAGAAAGATTCCCATCGTGGACATCATAGTCATAAGAACTCAAATTGTCATCATAATCACACACAATTGTGAATTAGCAACTAATATAGATTATAAATTTTCTAGACAAACCATTAGTTGGGAGTTCACTAAATACTTGAGTCTACAACATGATTCAAATGATTATAGATTAGAATTTTGAGAGACTACCCATACTTTAGACTCAAGTCTTTACAGCTGAAATGACTATACTTTAGACTCAATTCTTTACAGTTGAAATCCAAATAGAAAGATTCATATAAACGCCTAGGAAACAAATCCATATCCCTCTCCCTTGTCTCCCAATCTCATACAACATTGTACAGATCAACCCTTTGCTCCTACTATTGTTTCTTCTCTCTCGGCTAACGTCTCTGCATGATTAAGAATATGGCCGGTAATTTTTTTTAATTTAACCCTTTTAGGTCGCTATTTATGTAGCGCACCGGAGTATTTTTTTTGAAAACATTACCATGTTTTTCTATTGTTTGGGAGCAACCGTCTGCATCGATACAATTGTTTAAGTAGTGCACCGTCGTATATAAAAATTGTAAAAATAACATTGCCACGGTGCACAATGATTTAGAGCAATTGTGCACCCCAATGCGTCGTTATTTATGTAGTGCACCGAAGTATTTTTTGTTTGGAATAACCCTACTATGGTGCGATGGTTTTGCGGGAACCGGTACGTCAGTTGTATAAAATGCACTGGTGCGTTTTATATTTATAAACGCACTGTACAAAAACATCCGCTAAAACCTCCTCTCGCTCGCCTCTGCTAGTATCCTCCGCTATAAATAGATTTTTGGGCTATTTTAATAGGGGCGTCCGTAAAAACCTCCGCTAGAGTGTATTTTCCTTGTAGTGTGAGCAGATCACCACCATTCATCGGAGAGTATCTAGTTGGATTAGATTTTTTTACCTATAGTAGAGGTACTCCGACAAAGGAGCTCCAAGGAATAAGCTAAATCGTCTCATGATCAAATGAAGAGATAAGTGTTAAGCTACGGTTAACTTGAGGTGCTGACAGGATTAGGACCATTGATTGAAGTTTCTAAGCACCGTCAGATACGTCATATCATCGATGGTCGGAGAAAGTTGGTTGGAGTGACTCATGACATCAGAGTGGATACACCCCGATGAAAAGGAGCTCCGAGAAATAATATAGACCATATATCCATTAGTGGACCTACCTCCACCATTGATCTACAACCTGGGGAGCTCGATGGCCCGGTATCTCAATAAGAATCTCGATGGTCATGATGAACGTGATCGCATATCGATGACCTCGATTGTTTCAATAATTTATCAGATGGTTGCTGAGCAATGAGGTATATGTTACATGTTTTGTTAGGTTGTGAAAAATCGACGGACAAGATCAAACGGAGAGATGATCGAACGATTGTTGAGTGTCATGATGGTGTTGAGTGTTTTGGAATCTTGGTGGTCCTGATATGAAGAAGATAAGATTGACATTTGAGGATTAATCATAGAGACAATCCGAAGATTACTAAGTGTAGAATATTGTGAGTAGATCGTGCAGAAAACCAAGAGTTTTTTTTTTTGCCAACTTTTGTGGAGAATATTTGAGGCACAATTTAATAGAGAATATAGGATTTGGAGACAACCCTATGAACATAATTTTGGGGTATGTGGAAAAATCTATGAGAGCATGAAATCTATAAATTACAGTTCCCAAATAATATTTAGAAGTGTGTGTGGTGTGTGACGTGTGAAGAGCTCGAAGTTTCTCAGGAGGGAGAACGAGTGTGCAAGGGTGAAGTGAGGAAGGGGTGAGCTCTAAGGTTCTCAAGGTGAGAACATGGAAGGATGAGGATGTAAAGACAAGCAAGCTAAGGTTTTGAGGATCATGGTAAGCAAATAATGGAAGAGTGAGTAGTTCTGAGGTTACAGAACTAAAAGAGGAAGAGTATGCTTGGGAAGCCCTGATGCTCAGAAGTCCAAATATACAAGAAAGGAAGAAAAGAATATATAATTTGTTGGATTACTGAGAGGGGGGGTGAATCAGTAATAGATATTTTTAATCCTTTTTAACCATTGTATATAAGTGTTGTTAAATTTATGATCAATTTACCAATATCATTCAACAAGTGATCAACAATGAACAATGAGCAATCATACACATACACAGTACACTAGTATTTTTATGTGGAAACCCAATGCGGGAGAAAACCACGAAATGATTTTTATTATATGAATTTAAGAAGTACATTCATTAGAGGCAACAAATTCCTTTGTTCTCCAGCTACAATTGGAATGAGGCTCCAACCCCCTATATTTTCAAGCTACATCATGAGGGAAGATGCAACTCCCCAATTCTTTGTCTCCAACCAGAAGGAGGTTGCAACCCCCTATGTTCTTCGTCTACAATAGAAAGGTGGAAACAACCACCTATCCTTTCCCTGTTCAATTTCCCTAAAATACTAGTGCCAAATAATTGATGAAACCATTGTCACTATGAAATATGCCACTGTAATCTTGTACCAATATTTTCCAACAACCTATAACTAACCTATGCCAATAACATGTAGTCGACCTGTACCAATAACTTGTAGTCAATCTGTACCAACATATACCAACAACCTGTACCAACATATACCAACAAGTTGTACCAATAATCTCTTCAACATATTAGATCTGATAACATAGATCTCATACCCAATATCACAAGAATATAACTCAAACCATGTGCAAATATGTCTCTCTAATCATCTTCCATACAAGTGCATACAATCATAATCATGTGTAATAAACCCTCACATGAAATAGACATCAAACCCTCACTAATATGTAGCCTCAAACTATATCAACAACTTCAGCAACACATCACAACCAAAATCCCTCAACCATGTACCAAGAAATACGATATATGCCTCAACATTCAAACCAACAAGATGTCCCAATGATAAATATCATACATACCATTACTTTATTTCTATAGATCTATTTCATACATTATATGCCATACATCCAACATCCTCTCTAGGAAAAAATTTCAATCTCCCATAACCATATCTCATGTAGAAAACAATATCCAACTACACATAAGAATATGACATACCTTTTTGAACATGTAGATAGATCTGTTGTACCTAATCACTATTGAACTTCATGGAGACTCTACTCGGCCTTTGCAACCTAAAATACACCTAAACCTTCACTTCTGGTAGTGTCGTGTGTGACGCAGGCGATATGTCCAACGAGGCCTCACATGACAGACTCTACTCAACCCACGGGGGTGCCTCGTGGGACGTCTACTGTGTGACCCGCGAGGATGACCCTAACTAGGGTTTTAGTGAATTTTTCAAACTCCACTACGGCCACAAAACCTTTTCGTCACTATACCTTTGCTTCCACAGACTTGTGTACCTTCATATGTATCAATGAGTACCTGCAATAAACATTTCACAATAATAGATATTCAATGTGCTCAATATGTGCTAATAAGAGACCCTTAGTCTCTTATTTATATTCTCCAAGTAGCTTCCTCTAGGGGTTGTCTTCTAACTATTTTACCCAACTTCCTTCTTTTAGGGCTAACCCACTTTTAACTACTTTGTCCACTTGCAACCACTTTATCCACAAATAGTAAACTCACCACTTCTAGTTGCAACTAATTTATTTTTAATTATTTTCTTTTTTTGCAACAACTTAACTCATGATTAAGTCCTATTTACAACCACTTTGACTTGTAAACTTCTTCTAGGATATTTTATAATAAATTGATTTCTTTGACCTTCTAGGGGCTTCTATATAGCTCATGAGGGTCCTCCAACTTTACTAAGCCATATCTCCTCAACTGTGAATAACTACGTGGCGTACCACATATCATCGGAAATGACACGACATGCATTATCCATCTAGAATAGTCTCACTTGCATATTCATTGATATTCATTACATTACTCCTTAACCAAACTTGGGTTCCTTAACCACACTGTTGGGGCTACAGGAATTTTCTATCGGACTTGCTTCAAGGGTTGACATCAATGAAAACCAACCCAATTAATCAACAATATCCCCCTTTGGCATTGATGGAAACACTCTAATGAAACACTGAATTCATGTCACTCATTTTCCCCCTGTGACCATCACTCCCCCTGGAATCATGCCTTTGTACTCTTTCTCCATGCATCTGATGAATCTCTCCCCCTTTGACATCAATGAAAAAGGTAACTTCATGTTGGGGCTACTCCTCCTGATTGAACTCTCCTTGGGGATGCTCCCCTGAACTGTCCTCTTATGGGTTTCTCCCCCTAACTAATTTGTCCTCTTCATGATGCTTCATCATGTAAATATAAAGCATATAAGAATAGCATTCAAAATTCATTGTGGAGCATAAACTATGCCAAGGTTCTTGCGAAGACACTCAAAAGCTTCCCTTGGAAGCGGTTTTGTAAAAGTGTCTGCAATTTGTTCTTTGGTCCCAGCATACTCAAATCGAATGTTATTATCTGCAACATGTTCCCATAGAAAATGAAATTTGATTGGAATGTGCTTCGTCTTGGAGTTCATCACTGGATTCTTTGAGATATCGATGGCACATATGTTATCACAATATATCATAATGGGATCATCATACTCAACATGTATATCTGCCAATGTTTGTTTCATCCACAGGACCTATGTACAGCATGTTGTTGTTGTTATATAATCTGCTTTGGATGTAGACAATGATATTGATGATTGTTTCTTTCTTAGCAAAGATACCAAACACTCACCCAAGTAGAACATTGCTCCACTTGTACTTCTTCGGTCATCAATGCAACTTGCCCAATCTGCATCTGTGTAGGCAATAAGTGATATATCCTTTCCTTTTGGATACCATAATCCAAACTATTTTGTACCCTTGAAATATTTGAATATCCTCTTTATTGTTAGAACATGTGATTCCTTTAGTGTTGCTTGAATTCGTGCCACCTATCCAACTTCCTGCATTACATCTAGTCTGGATGTTGTCACATAAAGTAAGTTGTCAATCATTGGCATGTACTACCTCTAATATGTAGAATTTGAATCATCGTATTTACTTAACTTACAATTGGTCTGCATAGGAGTATTGACTGGTTTGCAATCTTCCATTCCGAACCTCTTTAGCATTTCACTTATATACTTGGTTTGAGAGATAAAAATGCCTTGGTTGCTTTGACATATCTGAAGACCCAAAAAGAAGAATAATTCTCCAAGTAATGACATTTTGAACTCATTATGCATATCCTTTGCAAATTTTGGCTCATCCTGTCATCATCACTTTCAATGATAATATCATCAACATAAACTTCAATTAAAAAAATATTATCTCGATTTACCTTGATGTAAAGGTTATTGTTTGCATTCCCTTTCATGAACCCTTATTGTTGTAAGTATCTGTCCATTCTAGAATACCATGCTCTTGGGGCCTACTTGAGACCATACAAGACCTTATTCAACCTGCAAACATAATTCTCATTATCTAACAACCGAAATCCTTTTGGTTGCTCAATGTAGACTTCTTCCTCTAGATCCCTATTTAGGAAGGTTGATTTCACGTACCTCTGATACACTTTAATATTCTTGGAGCATGCATAAGCGAGGATCAATCTGATTCCTTCCATTCTGTAAACTAGGGAAAACATCTCTTGAAATTATATACCTTCAACTTGAGTGTATCCTTTACATACTAATCTATCTTTGTTCCTGGTAACCTGTCCACCTTCGTTCAATTTGTTTATGAAGACCCAATTTGTATTGATCACATTCTCGTATATTGGAATTGGAACCAGTTCCCAAGTGTCATTCTTCTCTATCTAATCTAACTCTTCATCCATGGATTTTATCTAGAATTCATCCTTAATGGCTTCTTCAAAACTTTTTGGCTCAATTGTAGATAAGAGTGCTAGGTGCAATTGTCCTGGTGAATGAATTCTTCTTCTAGTTTCAACTCCTGCATATTTGTTCCCGATAATCTTATATGATGGATGATTCTTCTGTATTCATCTACTAGGTGTCTTTGGAGGTACTTGAAGATCTTGTTTTATTTATCTTCTGCTTCTAACTTCTCTTCTTCATATTCCTCTTCTGGTTCTTCTTCTTCGTGAACTTGTTCCATTGATTCCTTTTCTTCTTCTTTTATTCTTCACCCATTTTTCTCATCAAACGTCACTTTGATACTTTCCACAATTTTTTTGATCCTTATATTGAAGTATGTGTATTCTTTCCTTGTGCTCGAGTACTCAAAAAGTATGTCTTTCTCCACAAGAGAATCAAACTTTCCCATTTTTCCATCTTCTCTTTTGATGTAGCATTTGATTCCAAAAACTCTGAAGTATTTCACATTCGATGGTCTTCCTTTCCATAGCTCGTAGGGAGTTTTATCACTATTGTTTCTTATCATTCCACTATTTTGAATGTGAATTGTTGTATGCACTAATTGTTCCCAAAAGACGTCTGTCAACTTGGAATACATTAACATAGTTCACGCCATTTCTTGTATTGTCTTGTTCTTCCTTTTGATGACTCCATTTTGTTGTGGTGTCCTAGCCACGAAGAATTTCCTTTTTATCCCATGCCTACTGCAGAAGTCCATTAAAAATTTTGAAGCAAACTCTCCTCCATTGTCCGATCTCAAACATTTGATTTTTCAATCTATCGCATGTTCAACCATCTCCTTGTATATCTTGAATTTCTCAAATTCTTTTGACTTCTTCCTGAGAAAGAAAACTGTAGACATTCTTGTATAATAATCAACCAATAGCATAAAATATTGCTCACCTTTCAACCCCTTCGTTATAGTTGGTCCAACTAGATCAGTATGCACAATTTCTAGTGGATTTATTGTGGAGTATTCCTTCGACTTGAAATTGGTCTTGGTTTTCTTTCCTTGTTAAAAATGCTTGCATAAAGTGTTGGTTGTCTTCGTGATTTGGGGCATTTCTCTGAGTGCTTCCTTTTTGTTGTTCTTGACAATATTATCAAAATTTGTGTGACCCATTCTTTTGTGCCATAGCCAAACTTCATCTTCCTTTCCTAAACAACACTTTTCATTTTCAATTTCACTTAGTACATATATGTTGCTTGAAGTTCTCACAGTTGTCACCACCACTCTGCTTGATTCTTCTTTTCTTATCTCGCGATTATGTGAATCAAACACAAGTTTGTGACCTTGGTCACACATTTGAATTACACTCATCAAATTGTTTTTCATATCTTCCACTAGTAGAACATTCTCTGCCTTAGTATCCTTATTTCCAATTCTAATTGTGCCTCTTCCAATGATTCTAGCGGAATCATTGTTTCCAAAGGAGATTAATCCATCTCTTTCCTTTCTCAAGGTTAGAAACATGTCCTTATCACCTGTCATGTTCTTTGAATAGCCATTGTCAACATACCAACCACGTTTCTTTTGTTTATCTTGAAGAGCAAGTGTGCATTATTCATTGTTGTATTGATTTTGCTTCCTTATCCATATTATTTGAGGTTCATCTCTGTGACTGTTGTTATTATATTGTGATTCTCTTGGAGGAACTGTCATTCTACAATATTTGGCCATGTGTCCAAAGTTGTTGCACTTGTAGCATTCTATTTCAGTACTCAAGGATTAAAACTTGTAATAGCTTATATTATGTGTTTCACAAGGCCATCTTGAATAACCACTTCATGCATAACCTTCATGGTTATATCTGTTCTTGTTACTTTCTCTACAATTTACAGCCTTATGTCCAAAATTGTTACATGAATAACATAAACCAAGGAAAATATTTTGATACATGGGAGTTGTAGATATTTTAAAATGAGTTACTCTTCTGAACTCTTCTTCTTCTTTAGGCCTTCTTGTTTATGACTGACGCTGATTCTGAAATCTGAATCTTCTGGGTGGAGGAGTATCTTTGTGATCTTCCTTGTGAAACTTCTTGTCTTCTTTCTTCTCAAGAGATCCTCTGACTATCTTTGCATAGCTTCTTGGTTTTTTTTCTTGATATTTTGTTTTGGAGCTTGATCCCTTTTCTGTCTGGTTGTATCCTAGTTCAGACTTGTCATGATTTCACCTTTGATTGCTAATAATATTTTTCAAAACTTTGGAGTTGTTCTGCATGTTTTTCTTTTGAATATCTTTTCTCGATGTGACAATCTATGCTTCCAAATTTCCAGTGATTATGTCTCTTTCTTCTAACTATTCTCTGAGTGTTTCTTCAATTCTCTTGTCTTCCTCTACTTGTATTTTTAATTTAGTGATCATATTCTCTAGTTCTTCGAAGTCTAAATTCTAAACTCCCCTTTGTTTCATTTCTTCCTTAAGTGACTTGTTTTTCTTCTTCTCTCATTTAATAACTTCTATGGCACTCAACAATTCTTCTTTGTAGTCAACTTTTGCCTCTTCATGTTCTTATTCGGATCCTTTTTCATTGGAATCTTATACTACCATGAATAGAACCCTTTCTATATCACTTTCACTGACTTCATCTTCGTCTGATGAGGTGTTGTCTTCTTTGGTGCAAAGGCTTTTCTTGAAAAAATTATTTTTAGTTCTTTTGCCTTTGTATGTTTTTTTCTGTTTGAATCATCTTCTTCATTCCTTTTATTTTTCTTATGGGGAAATTTATTAGCATAATGACCAATACCATCACAATTAAAAAAAATCAATGGAAGCTTACCTCTATATTTGTTGGTTCCCTCACTATTACATTTGGGTCAAATTCTTACAGCGCGTTCAACACAATTGCCACTTTATATAGTCGGGAGAACGAAAAAGAGTGGACCCCCTCAAATGTCGTTTCACATGACGTCGCTTTTCCGACGCCATAGATATCGTCTCTATTGAGACGTTTCATGTGGACACGTGTCATCTTGGATTTGACTGTCCAAACCCCATATAGTCGTCGCTATAGAAAAGTCAGAGACACCAGAATTCTGACATCCCATTTCGTCGGTCTCCACTACGTGGACGCTATGGGAGCGACATTACCATACGTTGCAATTTCAACTTATAGTAGTGTCGCTCAACCAAAGGCCAGCTATATATCTCCGACATATGTGCCATGGGAGTGACGTTACCATGCATCACAATTCTGACTTATAGTAACGGCGTTCAACCGATGGCAAGCTATATATCTCTTACGTATGTTCCATGGGAGCGATTTTACCATACATCAGCATTGTCGATGTATGGTAACATCTCTCAACCAACACCCAGCTATATATCTCCGAAGTATGTGCCATCAGAGCGACGTTACCATACGTCGCAATTCCGACGTCATGTAGGTATTTTTTTTTTTAAATGTCAATTTATTTTTATTTTTTTTATATTTTTATATTTTGCAACTAGAAGATTTTAAAATGGAGTAATTTCCTTGTATCATCCTAATAAGGGTATATAGTGAATAACCTGTATAGCGATACTAACACAAATATATGTAATCATTGAATATGGACTAATACATATGATAAGCCCATACAGGTGTTATGTTACCCTTGTTATATTGGCTTAATGAATAGGATAGTACTTATACCATTATCTCTACTAGTTACCCATAATAAGGTAATGAAACCCATATATATACTTTGCACCTATTTGATTACTTGATATAAGATCATAAGTTTCCATGGTCTTACTTCACAGCTTTCATATCATAACATTGTGATAAGCTTATTTGCGGTGTTGAGCTTAACCCTATGTGTTTATCCGTAATCAATTACACATGTTAATAGTAATTCTTATATTGTACTTAAGTTGGGAATCATAGTAATCAATACGAGCATGTGATATGTACTGGTATACACAACCTATACGTTGAATATGATAGTAAGCATTGCTTATTATGATAGCTTAGTTATGGTTATTACTATGGATATTACACTCTTCTTTGTATTATAGATGTACCAATATTAGGTAATTACAGTGAAAGTCATGTAATACAATCTGACCTATATGAATAATTACACATAATACCTAAGGTTCAATAAATCACTTACAGCTTACATTGGTTCCATATCAGTTATATATGACATGCTTATTTCACATAATCTATGCCCTTTATATATACATTTAATGATCTATCCCTATTCAAGAAGATGGAACTCATATTGTTGTGATCATACCATATTCATACCTATCAACTTATGGTAATAGAAGTGATTCATGGGATTTACTTGTGTTTCTACATATGAGATACAAGGATATTTTTACACATATGATGTATGTTTATTGTCATTCAACTATATGTGGTAATGTGAATTCCCCTTTATTCCATATTCATTGCACTCATTGGGTACATACATCACACAATAGGAGTAAATAATGCTATGCAAGTATTACCAGTCCATGCATAAGTAATGGTTACCTTATTACCCTAATCTCTTACATGTTATAGTTATAAGGGTAATGATACTATCATAGATAAAGAATGGGCTTGTATTACTCACCATATAAACAGGTTCATCATAAGCAATGGAAATCATAGATATAAGTATGTAATCATACCAGTAGAAGCATAGTTAAACAAAGAAGATCAGTACTTATTAGTCATGTTAAAGCTTTATTTGAATCACAATACTTGTCTGAATTAGACACATCATGTTAGTTTGAATTGAACACACAGTATCCATAATCAATGTGATTAGATTCAATATGGATTAGCTTATAGTTAATAGTTGGCGTCATTGCCTCAATATGAGAAAAGAAATAAACAGATCTAAATTAAATTCTGAGTATAAACAAAATTTATGAGTGAAACGACAAACCTCAAGCTTACCTCCTAATATAAGAAAGATGTACATGTCACATATGTGGATGAAAACCTTTATAATATGCTCAGAAATAATTTTAGGTTCATGGATCAAACCTCTAGGGTTTGATCTCTGTCATAAGGACTTAGGAACAGTTTTTCTAAGGTATAGACCATCGCAAGACAATTGCAGCAAGTACTCCACAAGAAGGGACATCAAGGTATTGACCATAGCTAATAAAACAAAACCAGGTACCCCACACGAAGGGATAGCAAGAACTCAAAAAACTGAGATAGCAAAACTCTCCATATCAAACAAGAAAACCCTCCATAACAAACAGTCATTATCAAACCCTCCATAACTAAAAAGAAGGCAGCATTGGATAAACACTCCAACCAATACCAAGACCAATATAAAACTCAGATCTGAAATTGTTACACCAAATGGGGAGGTTGCACCAACAAACTCAAATATGAAATTGTTACATCAAATGGAGAGGTTGCACCAACATAACTCAGATCTAAAATTGTTACATCAAATAGAGAGGCTACACCAACAAAAAAAACTCAGATCTAAAATTGTTACATCAAATGGAGAGGCCACACCAACTAAACAAAACTCAGCGCTGAAAAGATGGTCCAAAAAGGAGGTCGCACCATCATCAAGAGAGAACAATTGAGGTAGTCGCAACAAATAGGAGAGTTAGGTGTGAGTGAGTGTGAGTGTAATAGAATTCTAGAGGGTAGGGTCTTATTTATAGTTAGAGAGAGGGGTTAGGGAAATATAAAATTATAATTAAATATTGACATTTAATTAATATAAATATTAATTAAAATGTCAATTAATATTAATATTAATTATAAAAACCCTAAACACATATAAAACCCCAATCACATAAATAAAACCTCAATCACATAAAACAAAAAGGGGGTACCTTTTAAGACAAAGTCAGGGGGGTCCATAATGGTAAAACATGTCCACATGAGTCTCATAATGACCTATAAACTTTATCATCACTGCATAAGGGGGTCCATCAACAATGTGGTCATGTCCATCTTCATAGGCACTCCTAGGTCTCATGGACCATCCTGGGAGAGACGAAGAGGATCACACATCAACACATCTTGGTATTACACCAAGATCTACCTCGTCAAAGACCAGGTTTCCCCATAACACATCTGGGGGCCCTAGAACACATCTAGAGTCTTATCCACCAAGGTACAATACCAAGGATCAACCCATGAATTAGGAAATGGTTCCCTGGAACACATCCAGGGGCCCTAGAACTCATCTAGGGACTTATATCAACCACCAAGGAACACATCCAAGGATCAATCCAAGAACTGAGAAACGATTCCCTGGAACACATACAGGGGCCCTAGACACATCTAGGGACTTATATCAACCACCAAGGAACATATCCAAGGATCAATCCAAGCATTGAGCAAGGATGATCCCTTAGGAACCTACCATTTGGATGGCATTTGCTTCCCAGAAGGAAGTGAGAAGATGCCTAAAGTTCCCAATGATGGATCTAATCAACTTTTGGTTTCCAGCTAAAGACTGGTTCACACTTCTCATTAGCTAATTCAATACATCTTGATACCTTTTTATACAAGAAGGATGTTAAGGAAAGTGTTTTCTAGCTTAAGATTGTTTCGGTGGAAGCTTTAATTTTTTCAACCCCATCATAACCCAAAAACTCACTCCCTTTGACCTAATTTGTCCTCTAGTTTATGATGGTCATATTTAGTCTTGAACTAAAGAGAGGATATGTTATAACCATGTTATTCTAATTGAGATAGATATCCATACTACTTAGCTTCCATCTTGTACCAAAGGAGCAAAATTGTATCGTTGCGTAAAGGAGGACCGTTTGCAGGCAGAGAGATAGTGAGATTGCAATGAACCGTTTGGAGGCCTAGACATCGTGAGATTGTAGTACACCCGAGTTGAAATGACTGTTTGAGGTGGAAATATGTAATATTGCAGTGCACCCTTTGGAGTGTCAGATCAAATCAGATTATGATTAGGGTTATATTCTTTATTTTTTGGGAAGGGGTGGAGATCAGAAAATGCGCTGCAAAGATAACATCATTTGCATTAATTTTCCCTTTGACTGAACTGTTCAGGTATAAACTCAAAGAAAAAAAGTTTTAATCAATTTTGGAGAGATGGGGATTATGATGTCCAAAATGAAAAAAAGTGATCTTTACCAGGCAGTGTGTATCATGTTCAAGTACATCCAAAATTCCTACATTCTAATGTGACTTCCCACACATGGGAATTTGGAGATATTTTGAATTTGCTTGATAATGTAGTTGAAGATTTTCAAAATGGTACAACTTTTTTCATTATGGACAAAATTCATAACCCTAGGGACAATAGTCCAACTCTTCTTTTCCAATTTAATGTGGGTGGAATGGATCTTGATTGCATGCATAAATGTATGAGCTTGGGTTACTAAGTGAAAACTAATAGCACAACTATAGGACGATATGGAAGTGGATTCAATACAAGTAAGATGAGATTGGGTTCAAATGTGATTGTTTTCAGTCGCTTTGCTCATGGAATCCCTACTACACAGAGTATTGGGATCCTTCTTACACATTTTTTAGGAGAAATATTCACAGTTGTTAAGGAATTCAATTCTTTATGAGCATCAGATTGTATATTCCCATCAATAGAGTCCAAAAGGACTCTAGAAAAGAATTAGAAACAAAAATTACATGAAGAGAAAATAGGATGTCCTCAACTTGATATCTCTCTCCTCCATCGTGGCCTCTATGGTGTTGAATAAACATTTCCATTAAGACAAAGGTGAGGAAAAATTTAAGTACCCCACAATCCCAATAGTGTACACGGGTGGTTGGGTATGTTACAATTGGTATCAGAGCCAAGATTACAACACTATGGGTTGTATGGGCTCAAGGGAAATGAATGACAATGCTTTTAGCATTTATCATTTGAAAAAGAATAAGAAAAAAACATGTTGAAAGTCTTTCTGCCTCAAACGGTCATTTCAACTCGGGTGTACTGCAATCTCATGATGTATGGGCCTCCAAACAGTTCATTGCAATCTCACTATCTCTCCGCCTCCAAACGGTCCTTTCAATTTGGGTGCACTGCAATCTCATAATCTCTAAGCCTCCAAATGGTTCTTTCAATTTGGTTGCACTGCAATATCATAATCTCTAAGCCTCCAAACGGTCATAATGTTCATTTCAGTAGGTTCCATTCCTCCAAATATCTTGTCACCAGACCCGGAGCTTGACATAGACCATGACCTATACCACCACATAGAGATAGATATACATTTAGAGGTTGACCTAGAGCTTGATGTAAACCATGACACAGACCCCCCTAACTCCATCTACGCCTAGGCATAACTTATACTCAATCCTTAACCCTATATTAACTCTAGACATGAGGGCAATGGAATATATTATTTTTTCTTTCTATGGAAAGATAATAGAGGAAGGATTGATTTAAAGTGTTTCTCTCAAACAAAGATACATCATGTTGAAAAATGGCAAGCAAATTATAATTAAATTTAAAAATTGGTACCTCTTCAAAATATGTGATTTGGAGTTGGATCCATAAATTTGTACCATTATTTCACCAAAACTTGTACCATTATTTCACTGCATCCACACCTCCAAACGGTCATATGTCCATTTCATTGAATCCAACATTGTCTTGTGACTATTTCTTTGTCTCCCATTCACTCTCTCCATCATTGAGAGTGAATGGGTGACAAATAAATAGTGATTTGACAATGATGGATTGAATGAAAGGGACATATGACCTTTTGGAGGTTTAGATGTAGTGAAATCATGGTAAAACATTTGGGAGGTTAGCAATTACTTATGATTATTATGATATTTTATTTTGATGAGGTGACATAGATGTGTAATAAGAGGAGAGGGAGAGAAGGGGAGGGAGGGAGAGATCCAACAAGCATCGTAATTTTAATTTTTAATGGAACCAATAACATGCACCTCATTTTTTCATATTTATTCTCTCCATTTCCATTGTTGTGTCGGCTAGCCCCCCTCTGTTTGGGGTTCAGGGGCTAGAGAGGGAGAGAGAGAGGGAGAGGGAGGAGGTAAAGAGAGAGAGGGAGGTAGAGAAAGGTAAAGAGAGAGATGGGAGAGGGGGATAACCTACCGCCATGACATTCTTTACATCTATCAATCCATACCTTCATCTAGTCAAGATTGTTTGCAATGTATAAATGTAGTGCATCCCAATCTTGAGAAACAGACCGATCAAAAAATCACAATTCACCAATATTAAATATTAGTTATAAGCATGGTAAATATTAATAAATGAGGAAAGAATAAATATTAAATGAATATGATCATATACACACAAAAAATGAAAATTTTATATTTATTAAAAATATCCTCAATTTAATTACCTCTCACTTTCTTCATTATACCTTTCCCCGACAACTGCTCCCTTTCAAATTTTTCCATGGAGTTCACATCCCAAATGCAATCCACTTCATGCATAGTTTGCGCTGCAAATTTAGGAAGATATTGACTAATATACACCATGGATTCATATACCATATATCCCTCCACCATAGAACCCTCAGGACGTGCTCTTTGCCTAACCAAAGCCTTCAATGATTTCAAGTACCTCTCCACCATCCACATTGACCCTGTGTGTACAGGTCCACACATTTCAATCTCCTCAACTTGGTGTATGAGGTAGTGTTTTTGTGCATTGAAAAATGATGGAGGTATATACTTATGCATTTCACACATTAGCCGAGGAATTTCTCTCTTCCAATACTTTATATCATCTTCATGGATTTATTTCAATGACAACCATCTACAGATCATGACACGAGAAAATAACATGTTTCAACAAAAAATATAAATACATATTACATTACAAGTAAAACACATGTCATTAAGTACAACAATAAATTGAAAAAAAAAATTGCATATATATTGCAGCTACTTACCTCGTGTATTTTCCAAGATCATATATAACTTGCTTGACATTGTTGTCAGAGTCTTTTGGGAGAGATAGAGGTAGAACATACTGTAACAATAAAAATGAATCGTTACTTGTTCAAAACTAGACAAAAAAATAAAATTTTCAAAAAATGTATACGACCAATATATAAAAATGAATACTAAAATGATTAATTACCTTAATGAAGGTATTCTAATCATGTGTTTTTACCCCACCAAATTCACCTTTCTTCGTTAAGATATTCTTTATGTTTGAACAAAAACCTGTGGGAAATTTACTTTTTTGAATGACCTCTTTTACACCATTGATTTGTTGCTTTGTTAATAACCATGGAAGGTTATTTTGGTCTCCATCGTTATTTGATCGGATCAGACTTTGCATTGCATGATTGGCTTCTCGAATGTCATTACAAATTTTTACATTTTTTTCTTTATCCCTCCTTCCAGCTATGATTCGCCATAATGTTTTTGTCGCATTCTTCCCGATATGCATTGTATCAAATAAATGAACTATTTTTAGGTCCTTATAGTAAGGCAACCTCATGAATTGAGTGGGATAATATTTCATTCCTCATGGAAGCCCATTATTACTACCTTCACGGCGACGACATTGATGAAGCATAAAAAAAATCAGAACATTATTTATCAAATGTGGTAAAATAAAATGAATAATTAAAATAAAATTTCAAAACATCATTCCATTTACAATACATAAACAAAATGCATACCTCGAGTATTAATTCTGTCATATGCCAACTTCCATAGGCGAGGTGTCATTCTTTGTGGTTTTAGTCTAGTCTCTTGTTTCCCATTGAAAAGATCTTTTTCAGTAGTACGATACTTATGGTTCTTAGAGAGGAAGTGTTTATACTCATAAAACACCTCCTTTCCTAAACTTTTTGACCAACGAGATTTCATCTTAGGACCACAAAATGGACATGCAAATTTACCCTTTGTTTGAAGACCTGCAATAGATGGGTTAATGTGAATTATTAATATACGAAATGATTATTTAAACAACATGCATGACATATTCAATTAATTATATATTATTCAAGCGTGCAATATGCAAGATTACATACCACAAAAATGTGTTAGTCTTGGGGCATCATGAATTGTCCATAAAAGTACTCCACGACATTGAAATCTCTTTTGCCCAATTGGTTTATAGATGTCATACATAGTGATTCCCTCCCATAACTTTAGTAGCTCGTTGATAAGAGGCTCGATATACACATTCATATCCTTAATTTGGTACTTACCTAATTGTTTGAAATTACACGAAATTACTACCATGGTATGTATATATACGTAAATAAATAAATAAAAGATGTTATGCAAAAAAAGAGAAAAATGAAAAAATAAATTCAAAAAATTGATGTAAACAAATACCTGGAATAATCGTTGTCAACATTATGTGCTCCCTCTTTATTGACATCCAAGGAGGAATGTTATCGTTGATAACAAAAATAGGCCACACTGAGTATACAAACCAAAGCTCTCCAAATGGATTAACACCGTCAGATGCCAATGAAATCCTAACATTACAAGGTTCATCTGTAAATTCTAGCCATTTTACAGCAATTTCCTTAAATGCATAACCATCTGCAGGCATTCAAAGAACGCCATCTTCAATTCTCTTTCATGCATAGTAATCCATAAACTGTGCTATGTTTTGGCACCTGAACAGTTGCTGCAAACGTGGAATTATGGGAATATGTCGGATAACCTTTCGAGGGACCATTTTTGCTACTTAATAGGTTCGATATCTACTAATACCACATACTGGGCATTCTATTTTCGACGCATGTTGTCCATAATATATAATATTATCATCGGGACATGAATCTATACTTTGATACTCAATTCCAATGTCTTTCATAATGGCATGTAAATCTCGATATGTGCGAGGTAAAATATTTGACAAGGTTAACAAAAATTCACCTAACAATCTAAAACATAAAAAATAAATAGTTAATGTAAAGAATAGTAATTGTAAATATTGCATTTTTATTTTACAAATTAATTAACACTAAAAAAAATGGATAAAATTCAACCTTTATGTAGATGTGATGAAACATATTGATACCTTAGGATATGTGTCATACAAGTGTTTGAAAAATTATTCGTAACTTTCAAGTTCACCAGCAGTAATGTAGTGGAGAGAAGATTTGCTCTTGACCCTTTATAAAGTCGTTTATTTTCCTTTTCAATCAGAGGTTCATCATAAATACCGTCACTACTGTCCCCATGATCCTCATCTGGATGACCGAATAATTCTTGGATCATTTGATTTGTCCCATCATCTTGAACTATGTTATTATTGTCATCTACTTCCATGGGATCATTAACTTGATCTACATTATTTGCTTCAAGTTCTTCATCTTGTACTACAACATCATTTCTGGTACTACTTGGTGCTTTGTGCATAACGTTAGGGGGAAAACCTAACTTTATAATTACAAACAATCATGAAAAATTAGTGCATGTATAAAACAATATAAAAGTTTGAGAATAAAATAAATATTAAAATAGATAATGAATGTATATATAGCTAATTACCATGGGACGATATTCATTTGATCCCTCGTCCATGTGCCCATATTTTCTACAATGTTTTTTAGTTGTTGCTATTAAGACTCTTTCGGGACGCCTAGTAAAACAATTTTTGCAAGGGAAATAACATTTACCGTCACCCTTTTCACCCTCTTTAATTATTTTCCCAACTCTAATGTTTTCTAACATTCTTCCCCACAGACATATACTGAAAAAAAAAAATATATGTTTTTTGTTCACCAAGAAGACCGGCTTATACCCTTTTTGAAGTGTCGTTATTATAGAAAACTTGTCGCAACATCCGTAAAATGCAACATATTTATAGATTTTATAACGTCACAATTCCGACAATATTTGACCAAGTCAAAGTTGACTTGGTCAAATAATAGTTGATCGTTGGGATGGGTAAAACCTAGTTTCCATAACGTCGCAAGTGCGATGAATATTTTACCAACGTCGCAAGAGAGACGAAAATCCAATGGCGTCCCAATAGCGACATCTTCCTACCTTCGTCACAATAGTGACATGTGTTTGTATTACGTCGCAAGAGTGACGTTATCGGGCAATATGGAGAAAAAAATTTAAAATTTCCTCTATTTTTCGGCAGTATGGCCAATTTTTTCCATAACGTCACATATAGAACGTCGAAATTTTTCCAATATGTACTAGTGCCTTTTTCAGTCTTCTGATGAAGTTGGATACTTTTTTATCGTCTTCTGAGATGCCACTATTGCTACTATCTGAATTTGCCTTTTGTTTTCCCTTTCGCTTTGACTTCTTATATGCTTTGAATTTTTCTTCTTTTGTTATCGGATTTTCTTGCTCTATTCTCATCTCATAAGTTGTGAGTGTCCCATGCAACTCCTCCATGGTCAGTGTAGCTAGATCCTCTCTCTCTTCTAGTGCTGAAATATTTGAATCAAATATCATAGGTAGGGATCTCAATGACTTTTTGACAACGACTTGTTCATTTACTTTGTCTCCCAAGCCTTTGATACGGTTTACTACTTCATCAACTCATAGAACGTAGGTAGTTATGTTTTCATCTTCATTCATATTCAATTGTTTGAATTTGTCTCGGAAAATTTGAAGTTTAGATTCCTTGACTTTCTCATCTCCTTCATATACATTCTTCAGTTTGACCAAGATGTCCTTTGCAGAATCACAATGTATAAATTTGGTGTATATTGATTTAGACAAACCATTCGGGAGTGCACTTGTAGATCTTGAATTATTTTCTTCAAGTTTCTTTCCATCTTTGTCTGTTGGTTGAACGGTTGGTGCTTTATATCCATCTACCACTAAAAGCCAAACATCAAATCCTAGTGCATGTATGTGTGTCTTCTTTCTTCTGCTCCAGAAAGCATAATCTTCCCCATCAAACTGTGGTATCCCAATCTTAGAGTAATCCATGATCTCCTTCCAGTGGTTAAACTGTCTCTTGAAGGACCGGCCCCGATACCAATTGTTGGATTACTGAGAGGGGGGGTGAATCAGTAATAGATATTTTTAATCCTTTTTAATCACAGTATATAATTGTTGTTAGCTTTATGATCAATTTACCAATATCATTCAACAAGTGTAGAATAAATAAACAATGAACAATGGGCAATCATACACATACACAGTACACCAGTATTTTTACGTGGAAACCCAATGCGGGAGAAAATCATTGAATGTTTTTTGTTATATGTATTTAAGAAGTACATTCATTGGAAGCACCAACTTCCTTTGTTCTCCAGCTGCAACTGGAAGGACGCTCCAACCCCCTATATTTCCATGCTACAACCTGAGTGAAGCTCCAACTCCCCAATTATCTTGATCCAACCAGAAGGAGGCTACAACCCCCTATGTTCTTCGGCTACAACTGGAAGGCGGCTACAACCACCTATCCTTTCCCCGTCAAACTGCCCTGAAAAATAAGTGCCAAATAACTGATGAAACCACTGTCACATTGTCACTATTAAATATGCCACTGTAAACCTATACCAATCTATGCCAATAACATGTAACCAACCTGTGCCAATAACCTATAGTCAACATGTACCAATAACCTGTAGTCAACCTGTACAAATAACCTGTACCAACATATACCAAAAACCTGTACCAATAATCTCCTCAACAGATCAGATCTAATAACATAGATCTCATAGCCAATATCACATGAATATAACTCAAACCATTTGCAATTATGTCTCTCTAGTCATGTGTCATACATGTGCATACAATCATAATGCCTTAGTTTTTTTAATAGTTTTTTAATTTTCTCCATCACCACTCAATTTGATTAATTGACTCAGATGACGAAACACGGCCTCTCTTATGTTCAATTATTAATTTCATTTGAGGATTTAAATTCTTACATAACTAATGGAAGAAAAAGCACTCTTAAAACAAATCATTCCTTAATTCTTAATGCCTTACATTATGCTTTGAGCCTTAAGTTTAATCTCAGGAACAATTGTGTCATTATTGCAACTGGTCGACAGTCTCTCATTCCCCACATGTGTGTTACACCCAAGGAAGTGTTCCCCTTCTCTTCTCAACAGTCCCTCGGTTTCCTCACTTCCCGTCCATGATTCTCGAAACAAGTCGGACAGGAAGTCTCAGAGTCTTGCAACTAATGCCCAGTGCACCAAAGAAAAATTCCAAGCAAAACTCTCACCTAGAGAGAATGCTCATGGGCCTGACAACCCGCTTCTTAGACATCAAATATCTCACCTGGAGAGAATGCTTCACGGGCCTGACAACCCGCCTCTTCAACAGCAAAACTCTGTTTACAATATAGAAAACCCCTTTACAATATTTTCTCTGCATATAAGGTAATAGTCATATTTTTCCTCAGATAGTCTAACCCCCTTCTGCACATGAGAAAAATGAATGAATCATAATCCCCCAAATACACTAAGGCCAACAATATATATTGTATGCCTTAAATTGGACACTTGTCACCTTTAAAACTAGCTTTAGTCACTTGGTGACTCGTTCCCATCCCTCGGGAACTTAGGATAACTAAATATCCATAAATTACACATTTCAAAAATATCAATAAAATATTCCTTGGGACTTGAGTCCCCCCCTTTTCCCTTTTTCAGTGGAGTTAGCCCCTGTCTATTTTTGTTTGATATGTCTGCACATAGCAATGTGATATTATTAATAACCTGAGTATGATTACTTTTTACAAGAATAGGCGCACTGGCCTATTTACGTCC
>ML782466.1:477251-553358 GCA_009831015.1 Picea engelmannii | reverse complement strand
GCACTTACTCAAGTGTGTGCAACACTGTGAAATGTGTGCACCCTTTCTTTGTTGTGCAACCACGTGCACTTACCTAGATGCACGCATCACTATGAAATGTGTGCACCCCTTCTTTGATAACAATTCTCACGTGCTACTCAGGTGCGTGCAAAACCAAAACTTGGTGCCAACGGCTCACCAACCTATATATACATTTACATTTACAATTGGTACAAACAACTCACCATCCTATGTGTACAATTACAAAGAGTTTCAGATTAGGGACATTACATAATCAGTGATAATCTTTGGCATTTGATGATATCATATAAGATTTCAATTCTCTTTTCAAACTTCAAGATTTTTTTTAACTAAGTCATTGAGTTCTCCAACTCCTCTCTTAAGGAAACAATTTCAGCTTCCAACTTCTCGCAATTTTCTTCCTTTTCCTTAAACTGGATTCTCACCACTTCTTTCGTCTTTTTGCCTCTTCTAGTTGAATGTTTAGGATGATAATAGTCTTCTCTATTTATTCGAGGTTTTGTGACATTTTTTCTTTTACATGATGATCCTCCTCTTCATTTTTCTGCAGCTACTCCTTTTGTTTATAATTATTTTTCTTAAGCTTCTTTATTTCGCTTAAGGTGCAAATGAGTTATTCTTCAAGATCTACTTCCACATTTGTTCGGAATTTTGTTCCTCTTTTGAATACATCATTTCTTTCCCTTTGTATCCATTTTCTGAAATATCAGTTTCCATTTCCATGTGTGCTTTTGAGGTCTACCTTCTAATGGTTAGAACGTTTTTGAAGGAACTCGTTCTGATACCAATTGTTGGCCCATGTTTATCGTTAAACCAAAACATCGACCTATTAGTTTATAATACAACCGCAGAGTTAAAGGATCCACGGGAGGTTGTTAAACGATGTCACGAGTCCCAAAGGAGGTGTTGACCACCAAGTCAATAGTGCATCTTGGAGGTGGAATGTAAGATGAGATTCCTGGAGAAAAATTCATCCTTTATATACACAGTCATGTGTTGTCTATTTATGGCAACAAAGATTCAAGAATTTGAAAATATCATCTATGAAGTTGCCCATATTATTAAAGGGATCCATAATCATATGATAAAAGAAGTGGATAAGAGTGGGAACACTTGTCCCATTTGCTTCCATAACATTGAAAGTTGTTATAGATTTGAACAAGGTGGCCATGCCTTTTTTCAAATCATGACTATCGAGCCTACAGGGGTTGCTAAAGTATATCAAATGGCATATTCCATATTAGAGTTGCAAATGGCGGAAAATTACTTCAACCAAAGAAAGCCTTGTTGATCATGGGAAACGCCTTATTATGTACAAAACTCTCCATCATATTAATATGTGCACAACAATCTAGAGAAAGAATAAATTATGAACAAATCAACACTCTGCTCAAAAGGGTTATCATACAACTAATCATGTATGTAGCTTATTTGGTAGTTTATTTTCATCTCACCACTGTGGGCCTTCACAAGATGAGGAGCCTATTCCATATCATGCTATCAATTTGCTTATATCAACTATTAAGGTGTATGTACATTGTAGAAAATATTTGTGGTTTTGTTTCAAGATAATTTCACTATCAAAACACTAAAATTTGCAGAGTAATTGGATTGTCTGAGTAATTTATTCACTTCTATAGCTAGAGCAAAGGTTACCTTGTAATATAATTAGCAGTGGACATCATCATAGCTAGTGAATGTCCTTTATGTAATTTGCAAGTAATCTAATTCGTATTCATGTGAGAAAGGTCATCCCAGCTTCATAAATTGTGCAATGCCTTGCGTAGTAATGGTAGGGCACCTGGTAATATTTCAAGGGAAGCACATGTGAATCAAATTAGAGGAAAATTTAATTCATGCAAATGAAGGCATTATCTTGGAGTATCATTCATGTCAATATATCTTAAATGCAAATTTCTTAGGCATCAAGTGTAAGTTTGGGCAGTTATGAAGTATTGAACAATGGTGCAAAATGCTTGAAGTAATAAATATGGTGCTACAGAATGTTGTAACAATGCCATAGACTAATGAGGACATTTCTAAAGAGTTTTGTAGCAATGTTGTAGAGTCATAAAAGTAAGAAAAGTAGTGTTGGTAATGATGAAAATGACATTACAAAATGTTATGGGTGATGAAGACAAAGTTGTTGAGTGCTAAAAATGTTGTTGTTAGAATGCTTCAAGAAGAAAAGAGGTTTCTTGAGGGAGGATAGAGGCAGCATAACAATACAATGAGATTCTTGAATTCGTAGTGCACCCATGGCCTCCTTTTATAGCATGTCTTTGAGGCAATATCCAACTGGTCTTTACTGTGAACAAGGGGCCCTTTAGGGCACCCTTAGGTCTTTGACCAACCCCCCATTCAAATTCAACTCGGATTTGAGGGTCAAATCAAGTTGGGAGCTAGTTCAGAAGTGGGTGAGGGGCCGAAAAGAACCATAAATGTGTCGTTCAAAGGAGTGTGTAGCTTTTCTCGTACACAGTCGTGTATATGGTGCATGTGCGCTCTACGGGCTTCTTTGGCCTACGCACTATGTGCGCGCTTCCTTTAGTGTTTCAGCACATGTCAATTGTTTGACCAGTTGTATAGTTTGTGTCTTTTGGAAATCATTTTTGGTGTTGCAGGTGAACTAATAGGTGTTTTGAGATGTTGTATTCTTGTAACCATTTGCATGCAATGTTGAAGACAAAATTTTAGTGATAATAGATGCCCCCTAATGTCTGAGGTTTGGAGCATACATATAGCCGAAATAATTCAATTTTTCTTCTACTGAGAGTACCATTGTAATGAAGAGTGTTGATAGGAAATACAAGAGTGATCTATCGGAGGGAGAGGAGAAACTGTGGGACCCAAACCTTTCTCTAGGTAGGGGAAAATAAAATTTGTATACAAACGAGGTGGGCATGCCCCATGCTCGTGTCATGTAACTCAAAAAATGTATGATAGTAACTAAAGTTGTATGTTGATATAGAGAACTGAAGTGCCCTCTGGGGCAGTTTGATAACGGCAGATGACAATTCTGATGGTGAACATACTCTGAAAAGAGGCAAGGACACCTGTAAGAAGTGTCGATGACTCAGAGGCATTGATGGCCTAACAAATTTAGAGGTCTTCGACTAGTATAAAAAACTGCAATAGTCGCATAATAAGACCCATCGTAACATGAGATTGGGTTGAAGTCGAATGTTATGGGGGTCAACGACAGCAGAGAGTAATGATGGTTCTCTCTGTGTCATCCAAAGCTCCTCATTGTAAAGGTAATGAGAGTCAATATATTGTTGCCCTTCTAGAAACTATGTTGATGTCGACAAAAATGGAGACTCAACTCCAAGAAGCAAAAGGGCTTCATGGAATCCACTGGATAAGATCAGGAACGGATAAGGAACATGGACGAAGTCAAGATGCAGTGAGACTCAAGACTGCCCTTGGTTGGGGATATATGTGAAGGATGAGTGGCAACAACCGTGAAACTGGATCTAGCATCAGAGGGACGACTAGACATGGGTTAAATTGTGCCAGAGGCGTGACAAAGTGGACAAACACAAAGATCAGGGGTACATGGACTGTGGGATACTCAGGTTTTATGGACAATGTCAACATGAGTAGAAGATAGTGAATGCCCCAAATAAGGGTGACATGGGTTGCTTTTCCAGAAAAAAAAAGGTCGCCAAGGGAGCAAACAAAAATCTATGTAAATGTTGCAAAACAAAGACTTTTTACAATTACCAAATGAATAAAGAATAATTTGGGACC
Source organism: Picea engelmannii (assembly GCA_009831015.1). Taxonomy (NCBI): domain Eukaryota; kingdom Viridiplantae; phylum Streptophyta; class Pinopsida; order Pinales; family Pinaceae; genus Picea; species Picea engelmannii. The sequence continues at coordinate 549,584 of ML782466.1, read as the reverse complement.
AGTGTACAGATACAAAAACAGGTGCCCCGGTGCAAGATGGCTTGGCCTGTGAGGGCGCAAGTTGCGTGGAGAACTGGTGGAGGGTGGGGGGCCCATGGGTGGGTTTCTATATGAGGTAAATGAATGGAGGACAATTTGCAGATGGGAAAACTGATTATGGATGAAATGGAGGGTTAATGATACTGCAGAGGCACAGTCAAAATAAAACCATGATGAGATAACCTGGGAGTCCATTGGGAAAGCTAGCAAAATGATGAGAAAGAGTATGTGGTTGATTCTCGAAAATGTGTAAGACTATTGGGACTCCCATCCCTAGGGGGTGCACGCATCATGAGTGTCAAAGTGCCAAGGGGACTATGAATGGGACAACTCATGTGGGGGAGAGTGTTATCGGGTGACAGTACCAAAATGTAGTAGAGGTGACAGTACTACAGAGCCATATGTAGGGACCTCAAAGGCGAATGTCAGAGGTTGATACTGGGAGATGCAATTGATATTCAGAGGGAATGATTACATGCCAGTGTCGATCATATACCTGAAGGGGTTGCATTGGTTTGTGATGACCAAGTACCTGGACACATTGAAACCGAATAACCGACATAAAAAAATACCTGAAGATAAAAAACATATAACAGTTATTTTATCATCTTGAACATGAGCATGTGTACCTGAGCGTGATGTGAAAAAATGCTCCCCCGGGGCCGAGTACGGATGGTGACTCGAGGAATGTGACTATGTAGGCGGTGGGATCATGATCCCATGGCTGAAGACGGATCGGAAAACAGAGACTCTGAGCTCCTGTAACTGAGTGTTGAAGTTTGGAAAAATGGACTATATATGGTTGTGGGGCCCACAATGCCACCTCATTTGTACCTGCTACCATAGTGAGTTGATGAGAGGATTTAGACGAGATTTGGAGATTACGAGAGTTCGAGTTGATCGATACAGGATTTGCGAGAGTCGGGTTAGTGGTCTCATCCTCCTTCATAATATATAGGTTCTATTTTCTGGGTAGGGTCATACGGATGGTCATACTAGGGGTTTTTGTAGGGGTGGGCCCACCAATGTGCGAGAGAAGGAACGATACCTGCGTGAATATGCGCAGGTATAATTCCCTCTCTCATGCATGGTGTGCGGTTGTGGTGAATACAGCCACGCATGGGGGGCATGTGGGTGGGAAAAATAAGAGTGCACCTGTTCAAATTACAATTGCGCACTGTGCGCAATTGTTTCTCAAACAGTTGCGCATCAGTGCGCAGCTGTGTGGAGAACAGTTGTGCATTAATGTACAGTTGTGTAGAGAACAGGTGTGCATGAATTCACACCTGTGTGTGTGACAAAGGCGCATTAATTTGCATATGTTTCTTCGACAGTTGTGCATTGATGTGCAATTGTGCGAAGAATAGGAGTGCATATGTGCGTGCCTGTGGGGGGGTGACAGCTGCACACTTGAGGCAAAGCTAGGGGGTTTGGAAAACCTATATTTTTTTAAGTTTTTTGTTAATGAATGATGATGGTTGATCAAGTGTTATTTGTGTGAATGTAGGTGATCAGTTCAGCATGCCAGTCCATTGGAGGGAGCGGGACTAGGAGCACCCCAGGGAGGCGGTGAGAGAGGAGTCAGGCATTCAGAGACCCTTGGCAACCTATGGGATGCTCAAGTTCTTCAAATACCCACTAATATGGTCGCAGGAGTACCTGCTTCAGTATTTGATTTTGATGTGGAGCAATGATCTGCAGTGCTTCATTGTGTGGGAGAAGCAGTTGACATTTTCGGCTATGGAGGATGTCTATTTCTTGACAGGGCTCCCTTTTCGGGGAATGGCCCTACCTGCTAATCCCCAGTTTCCAGGGGATGTACACTTGGTAGACTTGGCACGGAGGTATTGTTCGAGGTTGAACATTATGTTAGGTTAGGTAGTCTGCTTCGATGCAATGGATGTGCTCTTGCATCAGTGCATCGCAACGATGATTGTGAGGATCTATGAATCCTTAGCGACTTAGCGGATCAGTGGTGGTCAGCTGAGGATTATGCAAAGAGTATTGGACGGAGATTTTTTAGCTTGGGGCTTGATGTTGCATGCCAAGATGATGGAGCAGATTGATCGGTGTCGGACCACCGACTCCGGTGAGTTTTCCTTTGGATCTATCTTGGTGGCGTGGTTTCTGGAGACGATGCTCATGTTGTGCCCTAGAGTGTTGTTGCCAGTGGTTGGGGCATGGGAACCATGACTCATGCGGTGGTCATCTATTTTTGTATGTCATTAAGGGGGAGAGGATGGCCACATTGGCGTGTGTGTGGGGTCATATGCCGCATATTATACTGCAGTTTCCATATGGTGGGATGGACTTTCAGCACGACTCGGATATGGTTTTGCCTCCTGGAAAGGATTGGGACAAGAGAGGTATGATGGTGTACTTATGTGTTGTGATTTTGATAGTGTAGAATGTGTTTATATGTATGGATGTTGATTCTATCTTTGTTTCTATTTTTTTAAATGTGGGGCCGCGAGGTCGAAAGGCGGAGTTGGTTGGAGAGTCGGCTTGTCAGGGGCCAGTGAGACAGTCATGGGTGGGAGAGCGACATCGGAGGGACGAGGTTGGTGTGAGGCCAGTAGATGAGGCGAGAGCTGGCGGGAGACACATATTTATATAGGCCTATGAGCCCATTTTGTATAGGGTAGTGTGACACCTATTTTCTACCTATAGGGGTGAGGGGGGCTCACGTGCTTATGGGCGACGTACATCTTGTACTATTTTGTAAACATTGATAACACATTGAGCGATATATATATATGGATATACATGTTTGGGATCATTGTGATGTTTACATGTGATGATATTTTGTTACATTTTTATGAGGTCTAATCTATATGTTGTTACAGACTTTTGGTGATTTATGTATGTGTGATGATGTCTTGATGTGATAAATTCCAATCTAACACTAGGTTAGCTATGTTATCTATTGTTTGATTAAATTTTCGTGGAATATGTGTAAATGTAATTGAATCAAAATTTCAAGATAAGAGTCTAACTTGCAGGTATTTTCGAAAGAGGCAAGGATCACAGACATGGTATACATTGTTGAGTTGTAGGACGACAAGCTAGGAATCTATTAAGATGCTTAGGTAATGAATGTGGCGATGACTAGCCTTGGAGAGGAGGCCAATGATGGTTGTGCATTCTGCTTAGTTGTTGGTTGTTGAGCCCAAACATATGGTGCTGGAGTGGAGCAGTTCATGTGAGGGGGTGTAGAGGGCCCAAGCGGTCGAAGCAAGATTATATGTCCAACGGATAGATCTGTCAACGTAACTGATGTGGTAGGCCGATGGAGGATGCATCTGTCAATAACATGGATGGTAGATCAAACATGAGGTGTGGAGGGAACAAAAGAAGACTAAAAACTCTACAAATGTGTACGAAGAAAAATCCTAGTGTAGAGTGGCTACGCTAACGCGTCGAATTTCTTTAGGTACAACCTGTTGACAGGTTCTTTGAGAGGATATCCTTCTGGAGAGGCCAGGATGTATGCACCTCTAGTGAGGCAGTGTTAGACGATGTAGGGTACATGCCATAATGATTCAAATTTCCCATGGCCGAGAGTATCATGAGTGATATCGTAGGCTAGGACGATATCTCCTTCGTTAAATGAGCGAAGGTTGACATGGCGGTCAAAGGTGGCCTTCGACCATTTTTTAGATGCCTCATTGTTCTGTAAGAAAGACTAATGATCTTCATCCAATGACTCTAATTTCAGCCAACGCTGCTCCATTGGAGCACTATCAGGTAATAGCTCGATGGTGGTGTGCAACATGGGAATTTTGCACTCGATGGGGAGGGTGGATTCAATCCCATGGATGAGATGAAACGGTGTAAAACCGGTGGCAGTTTTGACTGTCGTGTGGTAAGCCCATAACGTTGAAAACAACATATGATGCCAATTGGTCTTATGTTTATTAACAGTGCGTTGCAACATGGTTTTGAGGACTTTGTTAACAACCTCAACCTATTCATTGGACTAAGGGTAATATGGGGAGGCAAACTCGTGGGAGAATCCTAACCTTGAGGATATTTCAACGAAGATCTTGTTCTCAAAGTGTTTACCGTGATCGGAGACTAATTGTAGTGGAACTCTGAAACGGGCAATGATGTGGTTGAAGAAAAAATGTGTTGTTGTGTCAGTGGTATTGTTGAAGGTAGGCATGGATTCTGCCCATTTGGTAAAGTAATCTATTGCCACGATGATGTATTTGTGTCCATTTCTAGATGGAGGATTGCAATTCATGAAGTCTATTCCCCATTTGCAGAATGGGTTGGCAGTGATAACTGGATGTACAAGAGTGGGTGGTGCTCGTGCTTTGTGTGTATAAAGATGGCATTTGTCTCATTGCTTGACAACGTGGATGCAGTCATGAAACAATGTGGGCCAAAAGTATCTGGCTCAAATGATTTTTTGGGCGGTGGACATCCCTCAGAGGTGGCCACCGCAAGCACCGCTATGGCAATCATTCAAGACTATGTCTGCTTCATCAATAGTCAAACATCAATGGAGTATGGTGTCGACGCCACGTCGATACAAAATGTCATCGATGAGGAGGTAGCAAAGGGCCTGATGGCGAATGCGTCGACGATCATCTCGTGAGAGATGAGACCCAAACTTATGTGTCTGAAGGTAGACGAGAAGGTCGTCATACTAGGGGTCATCTAAGGGGATGTAGAAGAGGTGTTCGTCGGGAAAATTTGTATTAACGGGTGAACTTGTAGCGTTTGAGGCAAACGTCATGATGAGTTTGGCGAGAACAAGTGCTTTCTTTCTTTTGGGAGTTGAAAACTCTAGGTCGTATTCCTGAAGGATGACGATCCACCAGGTAAATTTACCATTAATTAAGTATTTCATGGGGTTGGAATCTGCCACGAACTTGGTAGTGTGAAGCAAGATATAATGATGCAGTTTTTGGACTGTGAGGACAACTACAAGGGCGAGTTTCTCCTCATGATTATACTTCAGGGGTGGTCCTGAAATATTTTTACTAATGTAGTAAATAACATGCTCACAACCATCATCCCCTAGTTGAACGAGAACTCCTTCTACTGAGACAGTTGAGGCCGACAAGTAGAGGATGTAATCATGATTATAGTTGGGAGGACTAATCAAAAGGGCATTGGATAGCACTGCTTTTAAATCATCAAAAGCGGTTTGAGCATGTTCATCCCATCGAAATGGGATATCATGACGCAGTAAGCAAAGGAAACCATGTGTGTGAGTGGCGTAATCTGGGACAAAGCGTCGTAAAAAGTTGGCTTTGCCTTGTAAGCTCTGCAGTTGGTGCAAATTCCTAGGTGAGGAATTTATGTGATAGCTTGGACCTTGAGGGGGTCCATGATGATGTCATGTTGGGAGATGATGAACCCAAGGAGGCGTCTAGTAGTGATGCAAAATACACACTTGAGGGGGTTCAAGCGGATATTATACTGGCGACATCGTTGAAAGACGACTCATAAGTCGTCTAGATACTGAGATCGTTTCTTGGAGCAAGTAGTGAGGTCATATAAGTAAGCGAGGATGATGCGAGCGAGATCATCGAAAACATAAGTCATGGCCCGTTAGAATGTAGCACCAGCATTTTTTAGTCCAAAGGGCATGACATGATAAGAAAAAGTACCCCATGTGGTAGTAAATGTGGTTTTATACTGATCTACTGGATGGATTTGGATTTGATTGTAGCCGGAGAACCCATCCATGAAGGACAAGGCCTCATGGTCGGCACAATCATCAATAATTTGGTCAATGAAAGGTGTTGGGGAGTTGTCTTTGGGACAAGCATGATTAAGATCGCGAAAGTCTGTGCATACGCGAATAGTGCCCTATTTTTTGTTGACAAGGACGGGATTGGATACCCGTGACATGTTTGCGATGGGGTATATGAACCCTGCAGCACGTAGTTTGTCAATTTTGGCTTTGATAGCCATGGATTTGGATGGGTGAAGTGGTCATTTATTTTGACGTACTGGGGTGACATCAAGCCATGTGTCGATGCGATGTTCGACGATAGAAGGATTGAGGTCGAGCATCTTTGTATATGACTAGGCAAAAATATCCTAGTATTCCTGAAAGAGAGCTGTGTAAGCTGTGAGTTCTTCAGGGGAGCATGCGACGCCAATGGTGATTTCCTCTATGAATCCTGGTTTGATGGAAATGTCAATTTTGTCAGTGGGGGGAATATTGGCCATGCTGCCTTCTTCAAAAGCATCGTAGGCAGGGATAGGGTTGGTGAACCAGTCTATGTGCACCGATGGAATAAAATCCTTGGTTTCGATTGCACATATAGAGGTTCGGCTGGGAGGGTCAAAGGATTCCTGTTAGAGAAAGAGTGCTCTGTGATGGAGTGTGTTCCAAGGGAAATCAGGGGTAGTTAGCTCCTCTAGGTTATCTTCGTCGCAATGAAAAATGCGAGAATATATGGGATCCAAGGAAGTAACATTGGTGACTGTCACCGTGTGACTGTCTTCAGGTGGTGAAGACATAGAGGGGGTATCACAACTGTGGTGTGATGGCGTGCTCATCATAAACCAATGTCTAGATACTGTGGATTGTAAATTGTGGTCAGGGGTAATATTTCCTGAGGGAAATGAACCGGGGAATTGGGAGGATTTGGGGGAAAATCCTCAGGCAGTCTATCCATGAACCATGGATGGGTGGGAAGTGACTCAGGTTTAGGGGAGGTGATGTGATCAGTATCTAGAGAAGGAATAGGGGGAATCACCTGCATCATAGGAAGTGAGGTGGTTGGCGGATTTTGAATAAGGGTCATTTAACGACGCTTGTATTCAATGATCAAAGGACACTGGTATGTGAAATGATCAAGTGAGTAACAAAGAGAGAAAGGGCACCTCATCCATTCGTTGACTGAGGTCATGACATAATGGATGTCAGTGACATGGGTATTTGATGACGTGGGTGGAAAGGGGACTTGCTGAAAGCTTTGGCGTATTGTTGTTAGTGTTTGTCAAAACTGAGGTAGTGCAAGGCAATGATGAGTGTAGTGGCCATACTCTGAACATATGGCACATGCGAATTTGGTTTGCAGCCCTTTACTTCATGTAGTAGGGGACGTGGTGGTAGTAATAGGTGTGCTTGGTGAAGCGACGACCGATGTGGTTGCTCGAGGAAGTTGGATCAAATTGTGTAACTCAGGGAGAGAGGGACATCTATTTGTGGGGTGTCCCTCTCTCTCGCAGAGTGTGCAAGGAGGTTGAACTCAGAAAGGAAGTGGAGCGGTGAGATCTTTCTTCTTCCATTCGCCCCCAACCGTCGCGGTGGTGATGGAAAGTGGGGGTGAGGGAGGTGTGGTCGGAGTTAGTACTGGAATATGCATCGGGATTCCCTATGTTTGGGGAGGGAGGGATGGTTGAGGAACCATCGCGGGTGGGTGTAGATACCATGTCGGAATGGCGAGCACCATGTTGGGAAGGGTAAGTGTTGTGGCTACTTGGAAAGCTTGTACTCTCGGTGGGGGGTAGAAGAAGGGAATTTGATTAATGGCTTAAGGGATTGTCTCCCAAATTGGGATTTGACCCTGGGGGAGGGAGAAATCGAGGATAAGTGGTGTCATAGGGTTCATGGGGGATTCCTGAGGTATGGTTTATTCCACTAGTGGGACATAAGGGAGTGGAGAAGCCTCTATGGGAGGAATGGTATCTCTAGTTTCAGTTCCATTGGAAGATATGACATGCACTTGTGTTGAGGGGTGTATGGGCGGTTATGCTCTGTGGTATGCCCCCAGCAAAGATGGGTCCTTGAAAATTATGGGGGCCATATCCATGAGTGGATATGCATCGGAACTAGTGCGGACAAGAGGTAAGATGTTATCGATGTTGGAGGAGTGGTTAGGCTCATAATGTGAAACATGGTCGATGGTGATGATCTTCCCGTTGTGGGGGAACATCATCGTTCGAAGTACAGAAGAGGCCACTTCCTTCATAGCGTACATGTAGCTACATCCAAACAAGAAGTTGTAATCGAGCGGGGCATCGATAACCTCATTGTCGATAAGGATGGTTTTTCCCCCGAGTTCAAAGGGGACATTTTGAAAGATCCCTTCAGGAGACTATTGTTGTCCTTCATAAGCTCTCAAAGTGATGGCGGATGGTATTAGCTCAGGGGAGCCAAGTTTCTGCCATACAAGTTTGGACATGATGCATGTGGATTCACCTTTATCAATGATAAATCGATGAACCGTGATGCTCTGATTCTTGACTGGTATTTGGAAAGCTACCAAAGCGGGGAGATGAGGTTCCCCACAATCTAGATCAAATTTGATGAGTCTAGTATCAGCTAGGTCGACTGCCCCCAACCCAGATAGTAAGGATTTTTGTTGAGTTGGACAGGTTTGGAGGACCTCCAAGACTGACATGGCTATAGGATATTGTGCCAAGTCATCGACCAAACTGTAATTGTGTGTCGTTCTAGCCTGAGGGTTGTTGACATTTCATTCTAACGGGATGTGAGGGATACGAATGGCAGGTTCAACGTTAGGGTGTGGAATCATCAAGAGTTGTCTGGTTGTAGCTGGAGCTTCTTCCGAAGTGGTAGGAGTAGATTCAGGGGTAATACATCCATTGCGTGAGACATCCCAGGTTTGTCCTGGCTGAATGGTACGGGTCTCGGGGCGTCAGGTAGTATTGTGTATAAGTAACCTGATTGAGCATAAATGAGGTCGTACTATTGAGCCTTGTTGATGGCTTCCTCTTCATTTTGGGGGAAGGTGGAGGCCACGTCTTTGGCAAGGATAGAGACGAGAGATCTGAGAAACCAATCGAGGCATTGTTCTTTGGTTGTTTCTGCTTTGCATAAATTACGACGCCGACGCCATTCGTGAATGTGGTCGGCGATATGCATGGTTGAGGTTTGTTCACACTCAAAGAGCAGTTCTAGACCATTGCCATGATGAACTGGTAGTTGAAAGAAGGTCAAAAATGTTTTGTCTGGGATTCAAAAGTCACATGGGACCCTGATTTTTCATCCACATACCATTTGGTTGATGGACCTATGAGTGTGCGCTGAAATAACCTTAAACAAACGGAGTCATCCATGATGTTGTTTTAAGAGCACCATAAGTGGAAGGTCATGGCATGGTTGGCGGGATCTTCCCTCGATTTCCCTTCAAACTCAGGAATGTATGAAGTTAGTTTGGTAGGCATATTGGTCCATGTGGGGTCATGTAATATAAGGTCATTCGTGATCTTACTCAGATCAGGTATGTTGAGGGAGGAAAAATATGGCATGTGGGGTGGCGGTGGAGGATTAATTCTAGCCATGGTGTGAGCAGGTTCTGTACCTGACCCTTGAGGGGGGTTTGGTGGGTTTGTACTTCTCTTTTGAGAATATGTTTGTCCCAAGCCTCCTTGTAAAGGAGAGCTAGTGGATGGTTGGTTTTGCGAATTGGACCCAAGTAAAGTGGAACCAAGCAAATATGATCCCAGAATAGTAGCACTCATAGGGGTGTGAGATAGTTGAGTTGGTGATTTGGCGAGACTAGGAACTCCTCCTAGGATAGGAGGGAGATTTTGCAAGCATTTAGAGCGACAGGGATTATGTGGGTCCCCTATGATGTCCGACTAGCAAAGTGAATGTGTGTAAATAGTGACGAGAGCAATAAATGAACAAGAGACTTTGTACAATTTTGGACCTTCACAATATATCTCGCAATCGCATGTAATCAAATGAGTATCATACATAAATAAATTGAAAAGAAGCATACATGTGGGTAGGTGGATTTTGTCCACGTAGGAGAACAAAGAAAATAAATGCTCGTGTCCTAAAAAGATGTAACGTCCTTCCTCCCAAATAGCACTGGACTTTCCAATAGTGCTCAACAGTGGAGTCTGAAGCCACCGGAAGAGGAACTAGTGAAGGATGAAACAATCAGTTATAGTGAGGGGTAGAGGGTGCATATCCCGAAAGAGCTAGTGATATTTCCCAATAGCCACACAAAATCTGATCAAGGTGCAATTGCAGCCCACAATTGCCACATGGGTAGATGTCCTAAAATTTGGCCACTAGGTACCTCGGTCAAAGTGCGGAATTTAGATTTTCGGCCTCAGAAATGGGTCACGGGCTGGATCCCTTCCAAGAGTTGGGTGACTCAAGGGGGGACGCATAGAACAACCGCACTTCAGCCTTAGACCTTTCATGGGTATCTCACTGCCTTATGGTGTTATGAACACTTGACTTGGAGGATTTTAAAGTTCCTTATTTGTCAACTTCTAATGTTTGAAGATGTGAGAACCAGATAACGGGGGGTTATTTGGATGCCTACCCCCGAGATCCTACCTAGACTAAAAAATTTGTTTTGGCACCTCCTGTGGAGGAAAACTTTGTGAGTTTTTAGAAAAAATTTAGATGTGGTTGTTTGAGATATTGGGGGTGTGAACCAATCTCATTAGAATTAAGTGGATGTGGATAATTTCTTCAAGAAATCGTGGGTCGTTTCGGAATCCTTTTGGAGGAAAATTACTTCAACCTCCACAATTCGAGATGAAATTATGTGAGTGAGGAGTGACTTTGTGTGTGAGCAAGTGATAAAATGTGCCGCATGTGGACTTCCTGTGGTCCTTACAAATCTTAACTACCTATCTTACTAGATGCCATTGGTACAACCTTGCGAAAATTTTAAAGTCCCTAAAGAACTAGCATGTGGACATATGGGTCCTTACCAATCCTTTAAACTTACTAATGTGATTTAATCTAAGAAATCTTTGAAAAAAATATCCTAGATTGCAAACATGTGGGCATGTATGGGCCCGTTACTATAATCTTTAAACTCCCCTAGTGATGTAAACTAAGAAAGCAGCTTCAAAACTATCCTAACTTTGCAACATGTGGGCATGTATGGGCCCTTACAAATTTTAAGATGTTTTGAAAAGAAACCATGAGGAGCCCTAGGGTGCTTTGTACTCTCCTAAAGATTGTGTTAATTGAGATGAAATGTCCCCTTAATCACTTTTATGATTCTCAAGTTCACTCTATGGTGCGAGAGAAGAGCATACTTAATGATTGAAGTTTGATTTCTGGTCCCAATGCAAGTGTTTTTATATATGATAGTAAAGAATCTCAACTTAATGTTTACAATCAAACCAATCCATCCATGTGGCAACTCAAAGCGAAAGAGGAGAAATATGGTTCTTTTTAGCCCCCTAAGTACCTATGTTTTGACTAACCCTTCATGTGGGAAGGGAATCTAAGTGTTGTGCTTTTACAAATTGAATAAAAGAAAGATTTTGAAGGCTAGGGACCTTCAAAACATCACAAAAACTCTTACAATTTGGAAACTATGCACAGATGCGCGGTTTACAGTTCAGACAGAGGCGCAGTGGGCGCACAATGTGCAGTGAACAGGAGACCTTTTGGTGCATTGGGCGCAGAATGCCTAGAGAAAAGAAGTGTTGTGGGTGCACAATGTTCTGAATGCGCGTCTGTGGGCCGAAATACCCGTGCACGTTCTGATACGCGTCGGGGGGGATTTTAAGTGGAATTCTCCTCCTCCATCTCTAAACTCAGCTCTTTGTAGGTAAGGCTAGGTTGGTTATGATCCCTGCAAGGCAAATGGATCAAAAAGAAGTGCTCAAACAACCCAAATAGGGAGGAAATTGATACCTTATCCCCAGTATTGTCACCAATCTCTTGTGTCATGTTCGCCACTTGAATGTGCAAAAGAAGGGCACTTACAAGTCTAGTTGGGCCTGCTAGACAAGACAAAGGTTAGTGTATAAATTAAACAATTCAATCCCATGAAATAAATAAACAACTAAGCTAGAAACAACTAAAAAAATCACTAAAAAAAAAAAACTAAAATGCATGAAGAAACTTGAACCAAAATCAATCAACCAAATGACCAATCGTTATGCCACCAATGGGTAACTATATTAGTTGGCAAACACTGTAGAGAAAGGTGGATTGATGGACTCCCTCTTCCTCCTTGGGAGGGCTCTTGAATCCCCTATTTGAGAACTCTTCTTACAATGATAAACTAGAAAGTAAATGGTGAAGAAATCCAAGCCTATTCCCTCAAGAAGTGAGGTGAATAGCTTATTGAGATGTTGTTAGAATGATACAAGAAGAAAGGAGGTTTCTTGAGGGAGGATAGAGGGAGCATAACAATACAATGAGATTATTGAATTTGTAGTGCACCCATGGCCTCCTTTTATAGCATGTCTTTGAGGCAATATCCAACTGGTCTTTAGTGTGAACAAGGGGCCCTTTAGGGCACCCTTGGGTCTCTGACCAGCCTCCCATTCGAATTCAGCACGAATTTAAGGGTCAAATCAAGTTGGGAGTTGGTCCAGAAGTGGGTGAGGGGCCGAAAAGAACCATAACTGTGTCGTTCACAGGAGTCTATGGCTTTTCTCATACACAGTCATGTATATGGCACATGTGCGCTCTACGGGCATCTTTGGCCCACGCATTGTGCGCATGCTTCCTTTAGTGTTTCATCGAATGTCAATTTTTTGACCAGTTGTATAGTTTGTGCCTTTTGGAAATGCATTTTTGGTGTTGCATGTGAACTAATAGGTGTTTGGAGATGTCGTATTCTTGCAACCATTTGCATGCAATGTTGTAGACGAAATTTCAGTGATAACAATTGTGGTAGACTAAATATGTATGAATGTTGGATTTGATTAACCTTTTGATAAAAAAAAAAGAGGGTAATGTATGTATTTTTTGTTATTAATAGAAAATGGATAGTGTTGCATAACTACTGAAAGGGGGGGTTTTCAAGATAGACCATGGTGCTATGAGAGAGATGGTGAGGGGAACCAGAAATAGTTGAGATGAACCCCCACCAAAGCAGTACCTTACTGGATTTAATAGCTCAGACCTAGAACAATCCTCTGACCAAGAAATGAATTACCAGACAAACTGGTAGCTAGAAGAGTCCTCCTCAAGAGTTAATGAAGAGATGGGGTAGAGTACCCACATGCAAGACTTTCAGACCTGACCACGAGTTGGGGATTCAGACCCATGAAACCTTGTTGAGGAAGGAAAGAAAAGAGGTAATTTCGTGGGCAAAGGAAGATCTACGAGGAAGCAGAGTCAAAAGACCAATCTCGAGAAGACAAAAGAGTGCTTGCAACTCTCTGGTTCGAGGAAGAACAGGGAATTAAGCTCGTTCTAGGTGAAAGAAGTTGTTGGTAGGGTTTTTAGTCCAAGATGATAAACGAGGTTGGCGAGTGACTATGGAAGTACTCATTGCAGACCTCCTTGATTGGTACAAAGAAAACCAATTGCCAATATCTTGTGGGAGGAGGAGAGTAACCTTCGTCCCTGACTATCGTGGAGCAAGAACAAAGGGTATCTCTCAGAGCATCATTGTCTATCTCGGGGGTGGCCAGTGGTAAATCCGTTCAATAGTGGTTGTGCCTACAGTTGGGTGGAAACATGCACCTCTTTCAACAGCCGCTTCACGATTCTAGTTTTCTAATAAGTATTTATGTACTCTGTGTACTAAAATGGAAATGATGATTGAATAAATTTTTATTTTTTTTCTATGACTAAGTACTGTATTGAATAATTAAGGTAGAAATGTGTATTGTCTCTCTGTGAACCCATGCTTTTGAATGGTCTCCTGGTTACCTCAGCTTAACAGCTAAAGAGTTATGGGACGTAAGTCTGTGAGGGAGGCGAGGAAGGATTAATAGGAATGCTTAAGTCCTGCCGACCTCTCGAATCTACCTTCATGGGAATACCAATTTAAAACTCTCTAGAAGGAGGGAACCTCCTTTAGACCCTTCTCATGTGTGACCGAGGGCTCATGCCAATTCCCTTAACCAATTCCTGGCTAAAAGATTAGCGTGTAGCCCATGAGAATTTTCAGAGGACCCATATGACCAAGGTCTGGGAACCATGCGCTAGGCCTGAAGGGAGCTAAGCCTTTCTGGCTTCGAAACTCCGGGAATTCGAAGCTCCATAGAATTACAACCTTACCATTTGAAAATTGGTTGAAGGAAAATTGTGGTTACAGTTAACCACGAGGTTGACCGAAGTCTGGTGGTCTCTCTAACTAGGGCAGATCAACCTGTCCCACCGTTAAACTCTGACCCTTTACCAATCGCGAAGTAACGCAAGCTGCAGATCCGAGGCTATTCGAGAGTCCCCCTAGCCATTGGATCTACACCAAAGTAAGCCTGGCATTGATCACTTCGAGAGAATAGAGGTGTTATAGCACCAAACTCCTCGAACGTCGGAGTTACGAATTGATGTAAGCCGTGTATCTGGAGAGTCTGTTAGGAACCCCTCATAACTATTTGATCAACCAGTGGAGGGACTCATGTACGGTACTTCGGAGAAGTCCTACTTCGGGAGAGCAAAGCGGCCATAACGTTGAAACCTCCAAAGGCTAGAGTTGTGAAGTAATGAGGACTGTAGATATAGGTACCCTTCAGGATTTCCCATGACCGCTAGATCTAGACCGTGGTTAGTTCGGCGCTAAACACTACGGGAACAAGGAGGAAGTCACACCACGGATCCCTCAAACATCGAAGTTACGAAGTAACGGAAGCTATAGACCAAGGGGTTTATGTGGACACGCCTTTATTGTGAGATCAAAGGGCTTAGAAGGCTATCGTTCCAACGTGACATGGCACCCTGACGTCACCGAGGGTGACGTGGACCCACGTTTGACATGCCATGTGACACCTAGATTCCTACATTTCACAGACCCTATGTGCACATTAAAATGTGACACATGTCACCCACTGTAGGGGCCACGTGTCATCTCTTCCTTGTCGCGTGTCACCACTGGCACTTACTCGCTTGGTCCATTTGACGGGTGGGATACTTGAGACCCACCTATCCTTGCCTCCATGTCAAGTACATCACCACATGTGAGGTTGGGCCCTTCAGAAGTCCAAGACTTTGGGACTCCATAAATTTGGGATGTAGTTTCATAGATAAGCCGAAAGGCCCAAAGGTCGAAGCCACGTGGTGATATTTCAGGCTCCTTCAGGAGTTCGAGAATTGGGGACTCCGGAGGACATGCGTACAGAAATGAAAAGGGGGCATCCAGCACTGAACTCTCCTCTATCCTTTGTGTTAAATGAGGGTCAAGACTCATTGTTGGAATGTACGGTGGATGGACCTTCCCCGTGGATGTAGGAACTTGGGGATGGTACGAATGAGGTGGACCCACGTGGCCCATGTCTGATAATGCCCAAAGAACTTCAAGAGGCCATAACTTGCAATCCAGAGCTCGGTTTTGAGTCTGGTAGCGGTCATTAGAGAGATACGATTGAGTAGAAGAGGATGGAGACCTCGGAGAGATGATTTGAGATGATTAAATTTAGTGAAATTTTGATTCCCCATCCCTAGAAAGGGTACTTAGGGGTCAAGTGTGTTACAAATTGGTATCAGAGCAAGGTTACAACACTTGGCCTGCTTGGGCTCATGAACGAGTCACTTAAAAATATTATTAGAGAACGTTTATGGGTGACACCCTATCTTACCTCATTCCTACGAGGCTTAGCTAAACCTCCACTGAAGAGAGGAATGAAACTTTTTTTTGTTGTATATGTTTTGAAAAATGTGAATCGTGTGTTGTTCATAAACTAATAGATCATTAGCTAACAGAAAATGTTGTATCAGCACTCAAGCAGTCAGTCGACTGCAAGAAAACTATAGCATAAAGGATGGTGACACACCATGAATTGGGGGAAAGCTCCCACAATAGAGAGGAAGAATTTGATGAAAGGAGGGCGGTGAAAACCCCTCCAGATTTGGCTGAAAAAGTAAGAAGCCTTGTGGTAGAATTACAGAGTTGTAAGGATGACAATGAAAGGTTGATAAAGGAGCAGGAAAGAAAACTGAAATTAATATAGTCCTATTGTAAAGCTTATCATCTATACAAAGGTAGTTGCAACATGGATCAACAGCCATTCATGTGGACAAACATCATACTAAGAAAACCCAAATTTTACCTAAGATATGAAATCATGGCTCAGAAACTGGCCACACAGGGAAGAGCACCTCAAAAAAGGCCCAACATCGAGCCAAGAGACACTCATCGGAAGAATCCTTTGGTGAGGAAACTGACAACTCCAAGGAATCTACTAGTAGCAAAACTAGTTCACATTCCCAGAGGAAAAGAAAGAAGAGGAAACATTCCAAGAGCCATGAGGCTGAAGAGTTTAAGAAATCCAAACCACCCACTTTCGATGGAGAAATTAAGAAGGGGGGAGAAGCAGAAGTTTGGCTGCTTGGCTTGAAGAAGTACTTTAGAGTCCATGACTACTCTGAAAATTTAAAGTTTCGAATAGCCATTTTTAACTTGAATGGAAAGGCCTCCATTTGGTGGGAGGACCTTAGGAATGTGAAAGGAATCCTTGAGAAGGAATTGTCATGAAAACAATTTGAGAAATAGTTCAAGAAGAAGTATTTGTCAGAGAAATACTTTGATGGGAAGACCAAGGAGTTCTATGAACTCAAGTTGGGATAGCTCACAGTAGATGAATATATCAATAAATTACTTGAGCTAATAAGGTATGTGCCCTACATAAAGGATGAAAAGGTAAAGATGCAACGATTTATTAGTGGACTTCCTTAGTCCTTCTGGGACATGATTGAATTTGATAAGCCAAAGACCTTAGAATACACTATCCAGAAGGCAAGGTATTGTTATGAGCAATTCAAGAATAAGATAGAACCTCATGAGGACTGGAAGAAGAAAAGTAGCTCGGGATTCAAGAAGAAGGGTTTCAAACCCTCAATATTTAAGAACCATGGGAAAGTACATAAGATGAGCCTTCCTACTAAAAGTGTATATCAGCAAAATTTCCCTTCTCATAGTGGAAATAAACCCTTTGGAGCAGCCTCAGGTAAGACGGATAACACAAAGAGAGAACCCTTGAAATGTTGGGGTTGTGGAGAAGAAAATCTATTCAGGGACTGCCTATATAGGCAACATAATAATAGGAGGGTCTACAACGTCCAAGAGGCTACCATGGTCAATGATGTGGCTAGGAGCATGCCACAAATTTATGAAGCCTTGGATAATAGACAAGCTGGCCACCAAGCTTCAGTGGTGGAGATGGAAGGTATGATTTACAACCATTTAGTTTCCATTTTAATTGACCCTGGTTCTAATTCGAGTTATGTTTCCCCTCAAACTGTTGAGAAATGTAGTTTGCAAAAAGTTAATCATGTTAACTCATGGTTGGTACAACTAGCCACTGGAACCAAAAGAAAAGTAACAGAGGTCACACCAACATGCCAATTCATTATGACTGGATTACCCACCCAAGCAACCTTAAACATACTCCCTTTAGGATCTTATGACCTACTGATTGGCCTGGACCGGTTGGCCGCCCATAAAACCAAGTTGGAATGTTACAATAAAACTTTTGATTTTGAAGATGAAGAAGGAAGAAAGATAACCCTACAAGGGATTCAAAAGCCTGTCTCAGTGAGACAAATATCATCCCTTTAAGTGAAGAAGTATTGCAGAAAAGGACGCCCTTTATATGCAATACAAGTGTTGGACTCTGTTGAGAACAATAAACCCATCCTACAGGACCACCCCATATTAAGAGAGTATAAATATGTGTTCCCAGAAGAGGTACCAGGTCTACCTCCAAGAAGGGATATTGACTTTTCAATAGAACTTGCACAAGCAACAGTGTCAGTGTCTAGAACACCTTATAGAATCAGTACACCAAAGCTACTTGATCTCAAACTACAGCTAGAGGAAATGATGGACAAAGGCTACATTCGGCCTAGTGTATCTCCATGGGGAGCACCAACCTTGTTTGTGAAAAATAAGGATGGCACACTCAGGTTGTGCATAGACTATAGGCAACTCAATAAGATGACCATTAAGAATAAGTATCCCTTTCCAAGGATCGATGACTTGTTTGACCAATTAAGGGGTGCTACAATTTTCTCCAAGATTGACTTGAGGTATGGATACCATCAGGTCTGAATTAAGGATGAAGACATCCACAAAATAGCCTTTAGGACAAGATATAGTCGCTATGAACTTGTGGTGGTGCCATTTGGGCTAACCAATGCACCAACCACTTTTATGTGCTTAATGAACAATGTACTCAGTAAGTTCTTGGATAGATTTTATTAGTTTTCATTGATGATATCCTAATATATTCTAGGAATAGGGAAGAGCATGAAGAAAATCTCAATCTAGTGCTTCAAGTGCTAAGAGAACATCAGCTCTATGCTAAGTTTAGTAAGTGCGACTTTTTCCAGAAACAATTCCATTACCTAGGCCATGTTATTTATGAAGAAGGAGTGGCAGTTGAGCCTGACAAGATCAGAGCCATTATGGATTGGCCTACCCCAAAGGATGTATCTGATATCAGATCCTTTATGGGCCTAGTAGGATACTATAAGAGGTTCATAAAAATATTTTCCAAGATTGGTTGCCCAATCACCTCCCTTTAGAAAAAGGGAGTTAAATTCCTTTGGACATCAGAATGTGAAGAGAGATTCCAAGAGCTGAAATTTCTTCTAACCAATGCACCTGTGTTGAAGATTGCAGACCCAAACAAGGACTTCCTTGTGTGTATAGATGCCTTCAAGGAAAGACTCGGAGGAGTCCTTATGCAAGAAGGATATGTAATTTTCTATGAATCCAGAAAATTGAATGAACATGAAATCAATTATGTGACCCACGATCTAGAATTGTCTGCCATAGTACATGCTTTAAAAATGTTGAGGCATTACCTCCTAGGTAGAAGATTTGTACTTATGACATACCATAGTGAGTTGAGGTACCTATTTGACCAACCAAAACTTAATGCTAGACAAGCTAGGTGGATGGCTCTCCTTGGTGAGTTTGATTTTGAAATCAAACCTATAAAAGAAAAATAAAATAGGGTGGTTGATGCCCTTAGCAGAAGTATGAAAGCAATCCACTTGGTAGTTGTAAGCACGTGTGAAACAAATTTCAGGGAGAGAGTCAAAAGTCCACAAGAAATAGATACATTTTTCAAGACTGTAAAATCACACTTAGAGCAAGATCCCACATGGTTTAAGTATGAGGTTTATTAATTGTTGAATGATGGCCTGCTAACTTACAAAGGTAGGTTGTATAGAGGTTCATGATGGATGAACTACACAAAAAAACATATACTAGTCATCATGGTTATCAGAAGATGATTACGACCACTAGGAAACTATTTTATTGGCCCGGACTGAAAAAGGACATAGTTGATTACTTAGCCAAATGTCTAGAATGTCAGCAAGTTAAGGCAGAGCACCGACATCCAGCGGGGTTGTTGCAACCCTTGGCAATCCGAGAATGGAGATGGGAAACCATCTCCATGGATTTCATCATAGGGTTACCAAAATCATCCAAATAGAATGACGCCATCATGGTAGTGGTGGAAAAAACGAGCAAGGTTTCTCACTTCATTCATGTCAAGTCAACTTGCAAGGAAATAGATATTGCGAGTATTTTCATGAAATAAATATTTACATTGCATGGAATGCCTAAGGAGATCAGATCTGACAGAGACATGAAATTTATTTCAAGATTTTGGAAATCTCTATTTGTTGGTTTTGAAACTAAATTTCTATTTAGTACAGCCTATCACCCTCAAACTGAAGGATAGACAGAGAGGGTAAACCAAGTGTTAGAGGACATGTTAAGGATGCATGTAATGTATCAGCCTAAGAAGTGGTAAGACTACCTACCACTGGTAGAATTTGCCTACAACAATGGCTATCAAGATTCATTGAAGAAGAGCCCTTTTGAGGCCCTCTATGGTAGACAGTGCAAGATTCCAATCAGTTGGGATAACCCAGTCGACAGAATTACCATCAGGCTATATATGCTGAAAGAAATGGAACAACAAGTAGTTTAGATAAAACAGAATCTGAAAATAGCTCAGGATAGACAAAAAAGCTATGTAGACATAAAAGGATTCCTAGAGAGTTCAAAAAAGGGGATCATGTGTATCTCAGAGTTAGACCCGGGAAAATCTTCATGAGAATGGGAGATTGTGCCAAGCTAGCACCTCAGTATTATGGACCCTTTGAAATCTTGGATAGAGTGGGGCCTATGGCATATAGATTAGCACTTCCTCCCACAGTGAAGGCACATAATGTTTTCCATGTTTCGTTATTGAAGAAATATGTACATGATTCTAATCATATAATTGACTGGTCTGTGATTTAGTTGGAACTAGAGGGAGAATTCCTGCCAGAACCACAATACATAATAGACAGGAAGGAAATCTCGCTCAGGAACAAAACCATTGCACAAGTCAAGGTGCAGTGGAAACACTTTGGTCCAAATGAAGCTACATGGGAAATGGAGAATGCCATGAAACATGCATACCCATTTTTGTTTACTTCTATACATATAGAGAACATCGGCAGATAGAACATCGAGAACGATGTTCCTTTAAGGGGGAGGGGATTGTAATACCCATGTTTCCCATAGTTTGTAAATATAACTATAACTTGTCGAAAGACTGTGGCAAACTAAATATGTGTGAATGTTGGATTTGATGAACCTTTTGTTTAAAAAAATTGGTAATGTATGTATTTTTTGTTATTAATAGAAAATGGATAGTGTTTCATAACTACTAAAAGGGGGGTTTGCCAAGATAGACCATGGTGCTATGAGAGAGATGGTGAGGTGAACCAGAAATGGTTGATATGACCCCCCACCAAACCAGTACCTTATTGGATTTAATGGCTCAGACCCAGAACAGTCCTCTGACCCATAAATGAATTACAAGACAGACTAGTAGCTAGAAGAGTCCCCCCCAAGAGTTAATGAGGAGATGGGGCAAAGTACCCATCGGTAAGACATCCAAACCTGAGCACGGGTTGTGGATTCGGACCCACGTAACCTTGTTGAGGAAGGCAATAAAATAGGTAATTTCATGTGCAGAGGCAGATCTACGAGGAAGCAAAGTCGAAAGACCAATCTCGAGAAGAGAAAAGAGCGCTTGCAGTGCTCTGGCTCGAGGGAGAAATGGGAATTAAGCCTATTCTAGGTGCAAGAAGTTGTTGGTAGGGTTTTTAGTCCAAACTGATAAACAAGGTTGGCGAGTGATTGTGGAAGTGCTTGTTGTAGACCTTCTTGCTTGGTACAGAGAAAACGGGTTGCCAAGATCATGTGGGAGGAGGACAGTAACCTTCGTCCCTGACTATCACGGAGCAAGAACAAAGAGTCTCTCTAAGAGCATCACAGTCTAGCTCGGGGGTGGCCAGTGGTAAATCCATTCATAAGTGGTTGTGCTTATGGTTGGGTGGAAACAGGCACCCTTTTCAGCAGTCGCTTCACAATTCTAGTTTTCCTGATAAGTATTTCCATACTTTATGTATTGAAATGGAAATGATGATTGAATATGTGTGTGTGTGTGTGTGTGAGAGAGAGAGAGAGAGAGAGAGAGAGAGAGACTAAGTTCTGTATTGAATGATTAAGGTAGAAATGCTTATTATCTCTCTATGAACCCATGCTTTTGAATCGTCTCTTGGTTGCCTCTGCTTAACAGCTAAAGAGTTATGGGATGTAAGTCTACAAGAGATTTGGGGAAGGATTAATGGGAATGCTTAAGTCCTGACAATATCTAGAATCTACCTTCACAGGAATACCAAGTTCAAACTCTGTGGAAGGAGGGTGCCTCCTTCAGACCCTTATCTTGTGTCACCGAGGGCTCATGCCCATTCCCTTAACCAATTTAAGGCTAAGAGATTAGTGTGTAGCCCACAAGAATTTTTTAAGGACCTGTGTGACCAAGGTCTAGGATCCCTACGCTAGGCCCGAAAGGAGCTAAGCCTTTCTGGCTTCAGAACTCCAAGAGTTTGAAGCTCTGGAGCATTACGACCTTACCATTTGCAAACTGACCGAAGGCAACTTGTGGTTATGGTTACCCACGAGGTTGAACAACATCTGGTGGTCTCCCTAACTAGGGCAGATAAGCCTGTCCCACCGTTAAACTCTGACCCTTTACCAATCATGAAGTAACACGAACCATAGATCCAAGGGTATTTGGGAGTCCCCCTGGCTGTTGGATCTACCCCAAAGTAAGTTCTGCGTTGACCACTTCGAGAGAATAGAGGTGTTATAGCACAAAACTCCCTAAATGTTGTAGTTACGAATTGATGTAAGATGTGGATCTGGGGATTCCATTAGGAACCCCTCGTAACCATCTGATCAACCAATGGAGGGACTCATGTATGGTACTTCGACAAAGTCCTACTTCGGGAGAGCGGAGCAGCCATAAAGTCAAAACCTCTGAAGGTCGGAGCTGTGGAGTAATGAGGATCGTAGATCTAGGGACCCTTAGGGGTCTCCCTTGATTGTTAGATCTATACCATGGTCAGCCCGATACTGACCACTCCGGGAGCAAGGAGGAAGTCCACCATGGATCCCTCAAACGCTGAAGTTACGAAGTAACAGAGGATGTAGATCTAGGGGTTTATGTGGACACACTTTGACTATAAGATCGAAGGGCTTGGAAGGATATTAGTCTAGGGTGATGTGGAACACTGACGTCACCCAGGGTGACATGGACCCACATTTGATGTGCCACGTGTCACCTAGATTCATACGTTTCACCTCCTGTCCTTGCTTCTGCATCCAGTACATCACCATGTGCGAGGGTGGACCCTTCGGGAGTCTAGGACTTCGGGACTCCGTAGGTTTGGGATGTAGTGTCATAGATAAGCCGAAAGTCCCAAAGGTCGAAGCCATGTGGCGATATTTTGAGCTCCTTCGGGAGTTCGGGAATTCGAGACTCCGGAGGACATGCGTGCAGAAAGGAAAAAGGGGCATTCAGCATCGAAGCGTCAAACGTCGAACTCAACTTTAGCATGTGTGCTAAATGAGGGCCAAGACTCACCATTGTATTTGATGGTGGATAGACCTTCCCCGTGGATGTAGGAACTTGGGGATAGTATGAATGATGTGGACCCACGTGGGCACCACGTGGCCCATATCTGATAATGCCCGAAGAACTTCGGGAGGCCATAACTTGCAATCCAGAGCTCTGTTTTGAGTCTGGTAGCGGTTGTTAGAGAGCTACGGTTGAGTAGACGAGGATGGAGACCTCGGAGAGACTATTTGAGACGATTAAAGTAAGCAAAATTTTGATGCCCCATCCCTTAACATCTAAAGAGTTATGGGACGTAAGTCTGCAAATTTTGTCATAATTATCAATTATTAGCCATTTTATTTTATCAAGTATTTGCTTGTGAATTGTCTTTGGCATAATTATGAGATCATAGTGATAGGATATTTGGGTTTCAGGAGTAATTTGGTCGAGTTTCTATATGTTTCCAAACCTTATGCTAAAGAAAGTTTTGCTACCAAACCTTAAGTTATGGAATGATATGTTTCCAAACCTTATGATATGGAATGTTATGCTATCGAATTGTATGATGTGGAACGTTGTGTAACCAAACTATATGTTACTATATTCTATATTGTATGATGGCCCACCTCTATGTAAAATATGCATGTGTTGTAGAATTCACAACTGGAATGGATTTGTGCTACAAGATACATTACCAAGTTAAAGGATGTGATGTAAAATTGTAGCTATCTCAAAGAATGGATTCATGATGCAGAATGCTTCATACATGTAACATTTATTACATAATCTTGCAATCTAGCATTATAGGGGTCTATAATGTTCCTCTCACCGTGGTACAACAAGCATGACAGGGAATAGTTCAAATTATCCATGCAACAAGTTGAGAAATTAATGAAATTCAAATTAGTTTGCCACTTCTCAAATGATTCATAATAGCAATAAACAAATTGTTGATTTGTAGGAATTATGTTGGAGAGAGACAGAAATTTCTTGGGGTTTTTTCCAATAGATCCCTGAGCTCATATTTGTATTTAAATCAATCATTGTATCCTAGGATAGTTCAGCAATCAAACCATCAAGAGTTGAGATCATTTTTCCTTTCGATTGACATTGTAATTTCAAATTTCTCAACTAATATGAGATCGGATTTATTATGTAAATTTGTTGTTGTAAACAGGGTTTTGCTTTGAGGGAATCAACATGTTGCTTGCTTTAGAGTAAGGGCCCACTCTAAAGCAAGAAACTAGTGGTTGAATCCCCTCTACCCAATGATTAGATCGACTGGTTTTTATTTATTTAACGATCGTAGCTTTCTCTCGATATTTTGTTGTATGTTAGTTGTTACTATGTGTTTTTCCTGTGATTGCATTTGTTCATGAATCCATGAATTCTCCAATTTCATTTATGTGGTTGAAGAATTCGTTGTGCATTCATTCTACAACTGTAGTTGCTTATGTATTCCTCTCCAAACCTGCCACAACCATGTGATTCGTTGAGGAATCAATGTGTGGGGTTGAATGACATGTTGTAGAGTATATATACTTGCTTTCAGTGTATTATCTTTCCTTTCCATAAAATTTCATTATTGTTTAATGGTTCTTTATTTTCAACAATTACATTCAACCTCTAAGATGTGAAGGTATTTAGTAGCATTAAGCATGAAGAGCCAAGAGGGTATTTCATGCCCTGGACAACTTTTGCTACACAACACCTACATTCTTGCTAGATTTAGTTAGTCAACATAGTTAATATTCCACATCATTCATAGATTTAGAGAAAGTGTGTATTAGTTCCCTTTGCATGGAACTAAATTGTTAGTATATTATACACTTAGAAGTTAGTTAAGATCAACTCGGTATAATGTGTCGTTAGGTTAAAGTGTGTTTCTTTAGTATGCATTTCTAGTTATGTAATCCGACAGTCACGATATGTTCTAGACATAGAGTGATTCAATGGGTCATATTATCATCGATCTTAACTGCTACATTAATCTGTCGCTTAATACATGATTAGTCCATGATCTCTATTTAAAGAGCATGGAGGGTCATTTGTCGATGATCAATTTTGAGAAACTCTCTTGCAAACTAATTTTCTCTTGCATTAATAAATTGCCTCATGTGGTCATGTTGTCTAGGGTCGTGGATGTTTCCCCACAAGGGTTTTACCACATAAAAAAATCGGTGTGTTGATCTCTGATCTGGTTGTGTAAATTGTTACTAAAAAAAATGTCCCTTTGTTGGAATACCATGTGTTGTTGAACATGGTATCAAAGCCCATTTGAAGACCTGCTCCCGATGTAGATGAAGATCTTGAAGCTATGTTGTCACATCTATGGTTTCTACTATTTTTGTACACTTCTGGGCCAAGAGGATTGTTCCATTACATCTGGAGTGCTTCTTTCGGTTAGAAATATTTTTTTTCACTCGAAAAGGTTTTCGTTTTCCCAAGATATGGTCATTTCAGTTAGATCATGAGGTATAAAGACTGAACACACCCTTTTTTGATTTTTTACAAAGATAATATTTTGGTTTTTTGTTTTTGTTTCTAGGTTGTTGCTCTTTCCGGTCTCTGTATGCTCTTTTCCCTACACTCTGTGCGATCTCAACAAATCATAAATAAAGCGGAAAGTGTTTTCTTGTCTATTTATTCTTTTTTTTGTGCGCTCTATGTGATCATAGTAAATCGAAAACAGAGAGAAAACTTGCATTTTTTGGGTAAGCTAATTGACATCTAAACCCTTGTCGTTGTTGAGAAGAAAAAAATATTTTGTGTGAACACATGAAAATAAGTTTTTTTTTAGCACACACTTCAAGGCCATCTTCCTCCTTCTTAAGATTATAATGTGTTTTGCACTAGCTCACTTGGTTGAAAGTTGTTTTATTAAGTAAGAGATCTTGAGTTCAAGTTTCTTTTTTGTTACTTTTTTTTTTTAATTTCATGCATGTTTCTCTTTGAATGCAACTTTAATTTACAAAGTAACTTTATTGTGAAAGTGATTCACACTTATTCTATAAAAGTGGGTCACTTCATAAGTAACTTATTTGTAAAAGTGGGTTGATATACACAGTTAGATAAGCAGGAGCATCACCACGTGCACCAACTTCTACTTGCCATGTGGCTCTTTGGTTGTCGTTTATCCATTTTTTCAAAAGGGCATAACTTTCAATCCAAAGTCTGTTTTTGGTGCCTTTTTCTTTAAACAACCTATTTTTTCAAAAAAAAATCATCCTGACCATTAGTTCCATCCTTTAAATCCATATTCTATGTATATGTTAATATGGCTTCTCTCAATGATATTTTTCTTGTCAATACCAACTACTTCTCAAGGAAATCCCATATGGAAGATGTACTAAGAATAAATGATTGTATCGGATTACCTTGGGAATAAAACAAGAACGCACTGATGATGAAAACAAGGTTAAATGGGATAGTAAGAATGACGAAGCATGTGGACTAATCAGAATGTCCATCTCTCTTGATTTAATGTTTCACCTGCAAGGAATTAATGCCCCCAATGAAGCTTGGGAAAAGCTTCAAGCTGTGTTTGGTAAATACAATATTCTTCGACCCCGCTAGTTAGAAAATCAGTTAATGACTTTAAGTCCTAATGATTTTCCTTGCATTGAAGATTATTTATCTAAGTTCAAAACACTTAGACTTTTATGTATAGACTGCAAAATATATATGAAGGAATATCGATGCATATATGTTATTCTCGCTAAGCATGGTAGTGCATATTATGTCTTTGTAATTACCTTTTATGCCACTAGAGAAGATCTAGGGAGTGCTTATAAAGAACCCTCTTTCGATTATTTATGTGAGGCTCTAATTCAAGAGCAAGATAAGCTTGTGCAAATTGGATTTATCAACATTGCATGTACATCCAACAAAGCCTTAGTGGCCCAACAAAAAGATAAATACAAAAATACCAAGAAGCAAAATCCTCACCACAACAATAAGCAAAGCAAGGGTCCCAAACTCTCTCAACCAAATTCTACCCCTAATGGTGATAAAGGAGCAAAATGCAAAAGTAAAAAGAGTGACAAACATTGCAACTTTTGTGGGAAAGATGGTCATGTGGAGTCTAAATGTTTTAAAAAGATGGAAGCCTTACAAGCAACAATGAAGAAGCACAACATTACTATTGATTCTTGTTCTTCTTCTCACGGACATGCACTTTCTGCTTATGGTTTCTCCTTCAATGCAACTTCTACTTCTTCTTCTTATTATGAGTGACTTATTGATTATGGAGCATATTATCATATAGTTAAGGGTAAAGCCATTTTTTTGCTCTAAATGAATGTAACACCAAACACATATTTGTTAGTGATGATAGATATCTTAGTGTTGTAGGGTCTAGAACAATTCATGTAGATAAAGATCATTTCAGTGATGTATTATGTGTTCCAAGTCTTTCCTGCAACCTTCTATCAGTGTATAAGATCACTCATTCAGGTGACAATAAAACCGTAGAGTTTTCACCTCACCAAGTTGTAATCAAGGATTTAAAAGATCCTAAGCATGTCCTAGCAACTGGAATTGTTGATGATATTACAAGGTTGTACAAGTTTGACAACTTTCGATCATCATCTTTTCCAACATTTTTTTGTTTCTCATAGCAATGACTTGAGCAAACTTTGGCATGAGCAGTTTGGTCATTTAAACTATCACTGATTGCAACAACCATGTATTCAACATATGGTGATTATTCTTCCTCTTGTTTCTTACAGAAATGGTGTTTTTGTCAGTTGTGTTCTCGGCAAACATCATTGGGACAGTTTTGCAAACATGCCTCTTGGCACACCTCGACCCCTTTGCAGCTCGTTCACAACAATTTGTGTGGTCCACTTTGTTCTCATTCTTTCTTTGGGTGCAAGTATTTCTTAATTTGCGATCGTGACTTCTCTAAACGCACTTGGGTTTACTTCTTAAAACTTAAGCGTTAAGTTTTTGACAAGTTTTTGGCCTACAAGGCCCTTGTAGAGAAACAATATGGACATCAACTTCAACAGTTAAGAACAAATAATGGAGGTGAATATGTGAATAACAAATTTACAATTTATTACACTGAACAGGGCATTCAAATGCAACATATTGTCACATATACACCACAAAAAAATGGTGTTGTTGAGAGAAAGAATCGCACATTAAAAGAAATGGTGAATTGTATGATCCAAACTAAGGGATTAAGTCTTCATTATTGGGCAGAAGCCATCAACTGTGCATATTACGTAGTAAATCGCACTCCCACAAAGGTTGTAAACATTATAAAACTAGAAGAAGCATGGAATAAAATTAAGCCAAATGTAAGCCACTTCCGTATATTTGGTAGTGTAGCATGGGCTCACATTATTGATGACAAAAGGAAAGTTTTATAGCCTAAAAGTGAGAAGTGTATTTTTGTTGGATATTCTGAAAATGTCAAAGGTTACAAACTTCTTCAACCTCATTCCAATGAAATCGTTATTAGAAGATTTGTTAAATTTGATGAAAATCTCTTGGCATGTGAGAAAAATTCAATGTTTGTGTCATCTTCGGCGTTTGTGCCATCTTTGGCCTATGAGTTATCTTTGGCATTTGTGCCATCTTCTATTCCTATTTTGGTATAGATGCACCTACACCAGCACCACTGCTTCCCAGTTGGGTCTGTTCAACACGAGAAGCAATTGGTGATCTTTCATATCAACATCAGACGCATTCACAATTCTAACGAGCCTCTTCTCTTTTTCTCAAGTTTCAGAGACTCATAACCCATGCACATTTGCAAAAGCTTCAGGTCATCCATATTGGGACACAACAATGAATGAAGAGTATCTATTTTTAATGGTGAACGATACTGGGGATCTTGTACCTCTTTTGAAAGGAAGAAAGCTTGTCATATGTAAATGGGTGTATAGAACTAAGTATGCATCAAATGGAACTATTGAAAGACACAAGGTTGGATTAGTGTCCAAAGGTTTCTCTCAAGTTGAAGGAATTGACTATAACGAAACTTTTTCCCCCATATCCAAAATGAATTCCATCTACCATGTTCTATCCCTTGTTGCCTCACATAAATGGGAAGTTCATCAGATGGATATTAAATCCACCTTCTTGCTGGGGATTTACACGAAGAAATATACATGGAACAACCTCTTGGCTATGTCCATAATGACTCTTTCCTTTTTTGTCACCTTAAGAAATCTCTTTATGGTCTTAAGCAAGCTCCTCAAGCTTGCTATGCTAAAATTGACAACTCTCTTCTTGACATTGGATTTTTTAGATGCCATTTTAACCCTAATGTTTCTACCAAGAAAGAAGGAAGCCATCTCATAGTCCTTTTTCTTTATGTTGATGACCTTATCCTCACTAGTAATGCCCCTAAATTGTTAAACCATGTAAACTATATCCTTAAAAAGAAATTTGAAATGACAAACTCAGGCTATTTGAATTATTTCTTAGGCCTCCAAGTATTGCAAACCAAGGAATTAATTTTTATTTTCGAGTCTAATAATGTTTGTGACCTTCTTCACCACTTTCACATGGATGATTCTAAACCATCTAAACCAACCCTTTCTCCCTTCCAGTCTGGAGTCAATCTTGCTACGACCTATACTACTCCCAAAGTTGATGCCACTTTATATTGTGAGTTAGTTGTTAGCCTCTTATATTTGACTCATAATCATCATGATATTTCTTTTGTTGTTGGTCTTGTTGCCCGGTATATTAAAACACCCCATGAAATCCATCGGAAATCAACTAAAAAGATACTTTTGTATGTCCAAGGTATAGTGCAATTCAGGATACATTATAGTTCAGGGGGGACTCCTTTGTTGATTGGTTTCACTAATTCATATTGGGTCAGCGACCCTAATGATCGAAATTCTACTGCAAGTTATGTTTTCAGCCTTAGTTTTGGACTTGACACTTGGGATTGTAAGAAACAACGTGATATTTCTCTTTCTTCAACAGAAGCAGCGTACCGAGCAATGGTCAATGCAAGTCAAGAAGCCTTGTGGCTTCAACGGATGATTTCAAAGTTTGGACTCTAGTAGCAACATCCAACCAACCTCTAGTGCGACAATCAGAGTTCCACCAAGCTTGAGAAAGATCCAGTTCAACATCAGTGCAGTAAACACATCAAGCTACACATACACTTCAACAAAATGCTCATTAATGATCGAGTTATTGAAGTGTTATTTTTCCCTACATAAGATCAAGTTGCAGACATATTCACAAAGTCTCTTACATAAGCGAACTTTTCCAAACTTCAATCTATTTTAGGAGTTCAATAAATTGTCATTAAGGGGGGATAGGCTCTAGTGCCTCCTTCATTCTCATATTGTGTCACCTTTGTAAATCCTTCAATCATATTCCAAGTTGTTCTTAAGGGGGGATGTCAGGATATTTAGACACTTAGGAGTTAGTTAAGATCAACTTGGTTTATTGTGTCATTAAGTTAAAGTGTATTTCTTTAGTATGAATTTGTAGTTATGTAATCTGACGGTCACGATATGTTCTAGACATAGAGTTATATGACAGCTCGTATTCTCCTCGGTCTTAATGGATACATTGATCTGTGGCTTAACACCCAATTGGTCCATTATCTCTATTTACATATCATGGAGTGTCATTTTCCAGTGATCAATTGTGAGAAAATCTCTTGTAAAATATTTTTCGTTTGCATTAATAAATTGCCTCAAGTGGCCACATTGGCTAGGGCCATGGATGTTTCCCCACAAGGGTTTTACCATGTAAAAGCATCAGTGTGTCTATCTCTGATTTGGTTTTGTGAGTGGCTATTGAAGGTGTTCATCCTATGTTGGAATACCCTTTGTTGTTGAACATCGATGACTAGGTGGTTCATCAAACACCTAGAACCATCAATAATTGGGAAACCTTTAGCACAACCCTTTGTGAATGTTTATATCCTATAGACTATATTAAGAGTATATGTGCTCAATGACTTCAACTATGGTAGTTTTCTAGCAAAACCATATAGCAATACATTGAAGTATTATGTAAGCTTTTGATGCAGCTCTCCATTTCTAATCGCAAATAGTTCCGTATCATTACATTTAATTATGGTTTATTCCCTTCCATCTATCATGAAGTTTCCTTGGTCCATAGTACACCTCTTTCCTTGACTTTTAAAAATTCTCTTATTATTGAAAAAAAGTTGGGAAAGCACCATATTGCCTTTGTTTCTTAGCCTCAGTCATCTCCTAATCTATTGACCTCCCCCACTACTTCACCATCCCCACCCCACACTAGTTAACACTATAGTTTTCAACAAATGACTTCTCATGATACAACAAATTGTCATGCACTTCACTACACACGTTATGTTGAATTTTCATTCTTTGACCCACCTATATCTACTACATATCATGAGGACATGATCAATGTGGAAAATCCAACTGAACTAGATCCACAACTAGTACTTATGACTTGTACTTATGACTTGTATGTCTACTCCTTTAGACCGTGTAATGATCTTGTGTTTCAACTTATTATGGACAATGGTAGTCAAAATAATTTGGTCTCAACTACCCCGGTCGAGGTGTTCTCTATGAGTCACTCCTCTTCCCCACCCATACCATCTCAGTTGGGAAACTAAAGGCGCTCAATCCTTATTTGTGTTGCAACAATGTGTTGTCACCTTTGTTATTGGCATTTTTATCCATGACACGGTTTTGGGTGATGTAACCCCTGTCAATTGTGTTGTCTGTATTCTAGTTAATCCTTACTAGTTTGCATGATTCACCAAGTACAACTCTCACATTAATTCTTACATTGTCGCTAAAGATGGTTGCACATATTGCTTTTAATTGGAAACACCTTATCTCTCCCCTCTCTCTCGTAATGACATTGTCCCACTGGTAACTCTCCATAAGTGCTTCCACCTTTGCATTATCTCGCAAACTACCTATAATCCTCCTACACCACACCCAACCTCCTTACCTCCTACATTTCCGATTGCATAGTTATATACCACCTCATCATAGTTCTAAGCCTGGATATGACATTTGAGGAATCAAAGAAGAAGAGATCAAAAGACTGAAAATCCCATACACACTTCAACTACAGAAAGAGGATACACGAAGGATGGAGTTAAAAGACTGAGATTTAACTTACGCATGAACAACCTTGAGTAGAATGTTGTATGATTGATACACATGAAGTTCAAAGCAGTGACTAGGCTAGTATTCTATAAAGGATCAATTAGCAAAGACAACTCCAAATACTTGGGCTATTTGTCAATAAATAAATTCATTAAGACATGAATGGGCTAGAAATAATAATGTATTGGCTCCATTGTTGTTTGCACAGACAATAATGTCTAGCATCACTCCAACCAACATAGTTGTTAAAGTTGCATATGGTTGAAGAGCTATAATCACAACAAAGTAGTGTTGAATCCCTGCAATGCCAAATAGTAGTATAGTTTAGATGATTATAGAATAAATAATGATAGGAACATGTGGATAGAATTTTATATATATACAACCAACGATTTGTCCATTAAATTGGAACCAACTATTGTCATGACACTTTCTTTTTAAAATAAATATGTCCAAATATGTTTTTGTAGAAACTCACAACATAGATTCTATATACTTCAAACATATGAAGCTTGACCTTCATATAAAGTATTCTCGCAAAAAAGAGGTAAGAGGGAAAAACATCAAAGAGATATAATAAGATAAGATAATTTTATTAATGTTCGACTAATGAACACAAAAGTATGTCAAAGGGACTGTTGAGTACAATGATGTCATTACAATGCAGGAGTGCCAAAAGGTCTCCTATAAAAGGCAAGATGCAAAAAATAAAGTGAAGGTATAGTAGTAGGGAGTGAGATCTAAGCTTACGCATGAACAACCATCGGCCTCGAGGCCATAGACCAGCTCTGAAGATGATATATATTGTAGGAGAAGATCCATGAACAAGAGGAACTAGAGGTAATGTAATAGGATTGACATGGAATGGAACCATCTCTCCTACCATTCGAGGTCGAATAAATAAAGTTGAGTATAGTAGAATGTCCAGAGGGGGAACTAGTAGGATGCCTAGATTGATTGTTGCAATGTTGACTGGAAGAGGTAGTATAGTGACAAGGCCTGTGGGATCTCATTTGTCTCCTGGGATGGGATCTAGTTTGTTCATGTCGCTAAAAACTCATAAGAAGGGGAGGGTCCCATGGGTCCACACTGATCTGGAGTCCAGAGGTTCGCTAGTGTCAGTCTATCTCTTGGTCCCCCTTCTTGAGGACCGTAGCATCGTGAATAAGGAGGTGATATGTCGAATAGGGTATGGTATCGTGGGAGGCCGAAGAGTATGGGCTCGGAGCTTGAGGGACTCTTGTATGTATAAGGCTAAGCACCACTGATCGAGATACATGAAAAATCCAATGAGGGTCTGAGTCCCCTTGAATAAGCAATGAAATCACCCCATGATCCCATAATAAATGGGGCAACGGAAGATGAAGTTCTCCTCGGTCTCGACCTCCTATAGCTACCATAGCTGACAAATCATGTCTGGCCTATCGATCTGGTGGTCTGTCTCTACCAGAAGTCTATAAGATCCCACTCTAAATTGGCCTAGAGGAATGCAAAGAGCATGTACTCAATGGTGGAGTGCATACTATGGCTGAAAATGAACCCATCTCTAAGCTCCAAGAAGTGCTTAGTGTAAAAGGTAATCTTTGGGCGTAACCCACCGGGAGGGTTAACTCAAGTTATCTGGATAAAATACATGCAAATGTCATCCATGATGATCTTGTCCAACACATGTCTAGTCTAGTAGGATTTGGAAAGGACTATCAAAGGAATATCTAAGAGGGGGGAGATGATCTATCCGGATGCCCATGAACTCTAAAATATTTGAAACCCAGGGGACCCAACCTTGAGCCTGGATGGATGGGATAGAGACTTCAATGGTATTAGAAGAGCAATAGGCCAAGTACAAGTACTGATATCACCCCTTCATTGAGTCAGAGAAGCTCTGAATGCAATGCAGAAAAGAAACCAATGCGAACATTGTCTCAAGTCGGAAGGGGTGAGCCCCAAACTCTACTAGAGTGATGTGTTGAAGAATTGTCTACTTGCATCTAATGATGCATCATAGGAAGGAGGGTTTGGACTCTCTCAACTGAGGCACAATCAAACTCTAGTAAAGAAAGCCCCCAAATATCTAATCCATAGAGAATAGTGGGTCAGATAAGGGATTCCATGAGGAACATCTTGGATGAGATGTCTTGAAAATGGTGGCGAAAATATTGTCTCTCGAGAAGGGCTAAAGCTTTGTATCCCTTGGTGATTAGAGGTTGGAGGGTCAGTCACAAACTGAAGTGGGGTTCTAAGAATTGTACTCCCAAGTATGTGCAATTTTCAATGATCTCAATCGCCTCCCCTCTGAAGAAGAAATGAAGGTTTGCGGTCTTCATTGACCCACTGAATATCATAACCTTGGATTTTCCAAGTTGACTGTCAACTCTCGAAGGTCACATAAGAGATATAGGGCATTCAATTGTCTTTGTAACCCCTCTAGATATGAGGCTAGGAGAAGCACATCATTAGTGAAAATCAATATGGATATTGTAACCTGGTGGAGGATCCACTCATTGTTGTCTTGGATGTGCTCGTGAAGAAAGGCCTCTAACTCAATAATATAAATCCCAAACAATGTGCGAGGCAGAGGGAAACCCTGTTTAACCACAATGGTACTACTGATTAAATATTACATACCTTCAACTGTGCAGCGATGACCAAGAGCCAACTCATATAGGCACATTATGGCAGTCAGTAGGGTCTCAGAAATGCCAACGTCTATGAGCCTCTAGAATAGGGCTTCTCTCAGGATGTAGTCGAAATCCTTCCAAAAATATACAAAGCAACAATAGAATTTTGAAGATCGTTGTCATGCCTCCTTAATGATGGCCCAGAGGGTAAAGATGTGATCAATGGTCTAATGAGTGGGTCAAAATCCCTCCTATCCACTAGCTTAGAGGTGTTTATGCTCAAGCTCACTAGAGAGATTCATATGGAGAACCGTAGCATATATCTTTGAGAATGTAAGGCCCACCATGATCGTCTTGAAATTGTTGGGATCTGAGCTGGGGCCCGATTTGTGTATCAGGTGAATGATGTGATGTGACCATAACGAAGGAAAACTTGTGTGTACCACATGGTTGAAGAGATCATTCAAGTGGGAAACTAGAGCATGAAGATCATGCTTAAAGAACTATGCTTGGAAACATTCCTTGTCTAATGATAAGCTAATGTTCATCACCCAAGCGACCTCTCTGACGTGGTTTCCTAAGAATAAGAAGCATTAGGAGGGAAGAGAGGTAACCTAAATTTAGGGTTGTCCAGGAATATCATGGAGAGTGGATATGTCGAAAAAAATGGATCTGGGATCTAGGTCAGATCGAAGGTGGGAGCTATGGGGGAGGATGGTGCACGAGAATTTTTTAGTAGAGTGAGAAAGGGAATTAGATAAGTCATATCTCCTCCGAGAGACAAATAGGTTTTTCTTGTGGCAGAGGAGACAGTGATAGGAAGCTTTGAGTTTGGGATACGAGGGATGAGCATGAGTGAATTCAAGTCGAAGCTAGTGGTGGAGGACCTTTCGTTCCTTATCATACCATCAGTTCATAGGGCAGAAGTTGTTTTTTTGGGAGGTGGAAGTGGACCGAGTAGAGTGAGGGTGGGACTTGAGGGCTGCATCCCAAATGGTGGATGAGAGGTAGTTATACTTGGTAGATGCATAATCAAGTAAGGAGAACTGGGTCTCGAAGGGGAGCATCTGTTGGAGGTGGGTAGAGAAGGTGTCTGGGTCCCCTCATTCAATAAAAAATAATGGAGGGTGGGCCTTGGGGGGTGGCAGGAGGGGAGGTGTTAGCTCAAACGGAGAAGGAAAGAAGAGCATGGTCCACGAGGGGGGTGGGGAGAACAGAGAAGTGATGAATAAAATGGAGTAATTTATGGCTAGATATGATATAATCCACCACAATCACACTGCCTCCATGAGGCCAACGTGTAAAAAAGTGAGAATCCAAGAAACATGGGAGCTCATTCAGAATCAAAAACTCCTGCAATTCCCCTAAGTGTAAAAGATGTTTATAATAAGCTATGAAAGGCCCTAATGTGTCATGGGACACTGATGAAACCCTACTAACTCTAGATTGATCTCCTGGATGCAAAACATATCATTTGACCAATCGTGGAGAGGAATCTGCAGGGCTTTAGTGCGAGAGTTGAAGTCACCTAGGAGAACCACCTCCCCTATTGTCGAGTACTGGGTAATGTTGGCATGCAAATATATAAAGGGGCCCCTATAAATCCCATTATGAATGGCATATGGTGAATACATTGGAAAGAAGTAACAAACTGCAATGTAAATGTGCCTTGGGAGAGGGGAAACACCACGAACTCGAACCCACGTAAACCTAGCAAACTCATATGTGGCTACCAAAGAGATCTTACTCTGGAGGGATCCTCTAACAAAGCAAGAAACTCCACTTGAACATCTAATACCACTCGAACTCCTCATCTCATGTCTACAGGCTTAAAACTGATGGTATCTGGTAATGTCCGGGAGAGGTCGAACATGGCTCTTTTGCATCTCAGTAACGAATAGGATGTTTAATGACCCAAGATCATCATATAGTAGACCCGACAATGACCAGAAAGAGGCATTGCCATCTCAACAGTTGATGGAAATTCATGTGCCCCATAGTCTCTCCCAATAGGCCCGTCATATGGGAGCCCCAGATCATGGTACTGACTTGGGTGGAAAAGAGTCCTAGACGACTGTTATGAGTCTTCTGATGACTGCCCATTTCCCTACCTAGCATTCTATTGTAGCCAACTCTCTAGAGCATTTGAGCTCTGAAACCTGTGATCTGGTGAGATCTTCGTCGAGGAAGATCTTATTGGGAAATGGAAATATATTTTGCTTAGCTTTGAGAGTCTAAATTTGATCAACCGCAAACCCAAATCGAAGAAAAAGAGTGGAATCAAACTTAATCCAAGATCTATCAATGATCGCATCCTGGAGATATAGATTATATCTAAGAAATGAGGTTCTGATCACCATGGGGTCTGAGGATGGGGGAGATGGAGAGAGCCCTCTCAGTTTGAAATTCAATTCACATGCCTCCCTAGTCTATTCCTCCATGAATTTATCTTGCACCACCTCCTAAACTACAAATAAAGGGGGGAGGGACTTTATCCCTATGTTTAACAAACTATTCCCATGAGTTGATATGTGTTTTTGTTTCGTGTTTGAAGGTGGCTTGTTAGGACCTAATCTCCTCCTACTTGTTTTTAAGGTCGATAATATTTGTGTGTAAGGCGTCGCTAGGGTGTGGTGTAGGGATTCTTGCTCCTTGTTGTCGTTTATATATTTCTTCAAAGATAGGTTCTCCTGCTCAATTTTTGTGGCCCTATTTAGGAGTTCCTTGACCTCTATCTATAATTCCAAGTTGGATGATTATAAGTGCTCTAGTGTCATCATTAGAGCTTAAATAATCATGTTGTTGGCCTCCTCTCCATAATCATGTGTATCTAAGTGTGGAATCCTTGTGATGACCTTCATGTTGATGTATTCCCCAATAAAAGGGTCTTTTTTCTCTACCCTTGGGTCAAATACTGGTGAATTTGTGCCCTTTAATATAGAGGAGGGTCGAATGATTTGTATTGGGGTCATTACGATAGGCTCGAGTGGTGAATCGCCTAGAGGCATTAGAAACACCAAGCTAATTCATTGACATCACGGAGCTGCTTGCGGATGAAAACAGGATCATGCAGAGCTAGTCGTGGGAAGGTCGTGCAGGCTAGAGATAGATTTGGTCAAGCCCTCCTTGGGAATGATTGCAGGATGGATCGAGTAGGGAAGATCTCCTCAAAGCACATTTTTTAAATGCATCCCTCTTAGTGACCATATACCATAACTAATCGAAAATAACCATGCAACTCAAACCAACACCACAAACTATTCAGTTCATGTGCAATCTAATGTTTTAGCATGACCCGATTTAAATTCGCTTCCACAAACTTAGACAAAATTCGATACTACTTCTTAGACAACAATATTGGATGTTATAGAGAATTCACTTAGTGGGTTGATGAGCGAGTTGTAATCACATAAACTTGTCAGAGTCTTATGAATCTATGGGTTTTGCCTGAGTCTGTAATTTTGCCTGTCTCTCCGCCTTTTGCAGACCCAATTGTAAAGTTTTTCCTTTCGGCTTATAGTTTTCTTCTTTTGCCTACCTGAGAGGTCTCATCCCTAAGCCTTTCTGTTTTCTCTAAGGTCGATCACTTCTCTCTCCTTGTCTCTTTCACTAATCCTTTTGCCTTCCTGAGCCCTCAGTCAATCATCCAAGTACTTATTTACAGAGGTCACAGCCATAAGCACAAGTGCAGCACTTAGAGCAATCTAATATAGACTTGAATCAAGTGAGCGAACCAGTTCAGTTTGGCGGAGGAAATTTCATTTCGAAGTTTAGAGATAAACGATGAATTATAAGCATGAGAATCGAGAGTTTGGACCGTTGTTGAAGTTGCTTGTAAAATATTTGAATCCCCGAAATCTGAAATCAGCAAGAGCCGCCCGATCCAGTAGGACGCATGGCACCAGATCCGACCAACGGAGAAATTCATTTTGGGAAAACCGAAGTACGGAGTGCGAAGATTTTCCGAGGCCCGAAATGTCGAGTCCCAAAATGCTGAGGTCCCAAAATTTCGATATTCATCTGGGTCGTCTGATCCAGCGGGGACGCATGGCATCTAATCCGAGAAATTGTGATTTCGCAACTCGAAGGTTTGAGCATGGAGCACGACACGAAGTCGCAAAATCACGAAGCGCCTGGGAATTGGGCCCACGATCATGGCCCGCAGTTATATGGAAGCAGGGCCATGAAGAAAGGGAAAGCACTTATCGAGAAATGGGTGACTGAAATTGTTCAAGGAAATTATTGTGGTCGTCAAATTCAAATTAAATCCGACCGTCGATCTAGATGGGTCATTTTGTGGGATTGAGGATCGAAATATTTGAAATCAAGGGGAGTGAAGACCCCTGAAATGCGAGATCCCGAAAATTCATAGGGAATATGTGTAAGGTCATGGCCCGCGGTCACGTGGAGCGATGGAGAGGAGCTACGCCAAAGGCCAGAAGTGCTTGTCTTGGTCTCATGAGAAGATCTGCGTGTTTTCGAGGTGCTAGGCTTGACTGAGAAGAAATCATCAGCTTCTCCCAGAGCATTCATGTGTGTGAGACTCCATCTCAATCCCAATGAAAGTAGTTAATGGAAATGGGGGAGGTTGTTGAAACCTCGGCTCACCCCATAAATGGAAAGCATGGAAGAGTTGGTTGTGGAGGCAGACTATCAGTCGAAAGTTCCCCTATCAACGGATTCTCCTGCAAAGCCCATACTGATCTAAGATCACGTCGGACAGAAGAATGCAAGTGCAGATTCACTGAAGAAGATGCAAACGCAAATCTTTGATTGTAGTGGCCAGGTCACATTTATGGTGGTGGCAACTGTTCTGAGTATAAATACTTAGTTTTGATATTTTTTTATTGTCGATGGTTGAGCTAAGCTCATGTATTGTAAAGCTTTAATGAAGCCTCTAGTTCTCTGGTTATGTGTTGCCATTTGAGACTTCTTGTTTAGTGACATTCATCTTTCTTATCATCTATTTTTCTTCTGATATTGAATACTTGGGCATGGGTGATCCAGTCGAGTTGTTGTGACTGTATTGTAATGCATGTTTGACTGCAATATTGTTATGATGTTTTCAGTTTCCTGAGGTTTTGGGTTCAAGAGGATCTTGTATTTGAAGCTTTTCCTCCCTAGGTTGTTGGAAGACCCAGTGTCCATAGCAGACCTCCACATTTCCTCACTAGTTCTTCCCCCTACTCACCCTTTACTACAACTTACTGACTGAAGTTAAATCAAGACCTCACTTGCTCATGTATTGCCTCGTCCAGATTTCTGAGTTAAAGCAATATTTTCTTGAGTCTGCGCCCATTTGACCCCCTTTAATTTATTCATTATGACATACAAACTGATGGGTATTGGGCTTACCTTCGATGTAATCCGGAGGTGACTTCTAGTGCTAACATTTATGGCACCGTTGTCGAGGACGAATTGAATATTTTCCCTGGGATTGAACAACAAAGCTTACTGGTTCTGAAGATGCATCATAACTCAGAACATTGAAGATTGCAACTGTGCACCTGGCAACTCCACTGTTATGACTCCACGATTTCAGTTGTGGCTTCTAGAGGCAGACACACGAGGTCTACTCCACAATTTCCTTTAGCAACACCTGAAGTTGACCCAAAGAAAATTATCAGAAGACGACAGACCCTTCAGGAAGGAACTTTTGTTGCTAAACCAAGTATTTCTAATGATTTTCACTATCCTCCTATAACAACTCCAGTAGTTGTTTCTCATTTTCCTATTACATTGCCTATTCGAGCTTCTAGAAGTTTAAATTTTGGGAGCTTTCCTGCTGATTTCCCCTCTCCCAGTTTCACTACTCCTCCTCCTATTACAGTTGTTGCTTTTACAGGGAGGGAAACCTTTGTTACCTCGAGCCTTGAGGCCTTTTCTCCAGATCCTCAGTTTTTCCCTTTATTCCCAGAAGCACGGCTATAGTCTCCCCTGCCCGAACTCCATCTCCTCCTGGTTCTCCTCTAGTTCGTTTCCAAATGGCGGGTGCTAATCCTCCTAGAAATAGGATGGCTGAGATATTGGCTGCTAGAAACACCCCTTTGGTTTTACCTCAACCTATGAATACTCTCCCAACCACAGACTACCTTAAGCGCATGCCCCAATTCACTGGAGAGGGAGACGTAACTGCAGAAGAACACCTTGCATCCTTTTATAGTTTGCAGAAATACAAGCCATCGAAAATGAAGATGTGTGGATGAGAGTTTTTGTACAAAGCATGGATGGT
Organism: Picea engelmannii; assembly: GCA_009831015.1. Classification (NCBI taxonomy): domain Eukaryota; kingdom Viridiplantae; phylum Streptophyta; class Pinopsida; order Pinales; family Pinaceae; genus Picea; species Picea engelmannii. The sequence continues at coordinate 508,791 of ML782466.1, read as the reverse complement.
GATGCTAGGGATTGGTTTAAGTACTTGCCTCCTAGATCTATTGACGAGATTTCCACTCTGGATGATTCATTCTTAATGAATTGGGGGAATAAAAAATATTTCCTTTATTACATTACAGAATTTGGGGCACTTAAAAGAGAAGAAGGGGAATTTGTTTCAGACTTCTCGAAGAGATTTAATAAGATGTATAAAAATATTCCTGCTGAAGTTAAACCTATAGAAACCTCTGCCAAAATGACTTATGCTAGTGCTTTCGACCCTGATTTTTGCCTCTTGTTGAGAGAAAGAAGAGCTACCTCCATGGCTCATATGCAAGATGCAGCCATTGAAGTAGACTATAATATATTGGCGGTTGATAAGCTTAGGAGTAAGGTTGATAGGGACAGAAGAGAAGGTAAGTCTGAAGGTTCAACTTCTAGTTCTTTTGTTGCCCCCCCTCAAATGGATGAAGTAACCAAACTACTAAAGTCTCTTTCTGCTAGAATGGAAAGGGTCGAATTGGAAGGAAAGTAGAGCTATAGGAATCCCCCAAAAACTGATAATAGAGGTGACTTTAGGAGACCTACTAATGCCCCTCAAATAATCCAAAGAGATCAAAGAAACAAAGATAGAGATGACCAAAAAGTTCAGGCTCCTCTCCAAAATAACCTTGTTACTGACGAAGAAGGAGAGGAGGAGGAGCTTGACCCTGAAATTCATTGTCTTTGGGACACCTCCTCATTTCCTCATTTAACCCAAACTTCATATGAAGAGTCTCTCATGGATAGTCAATTAAATGAGTTGAGCAAGGGGGAAAAGACCAGCAACAACCCAAACAGGTATAACCTCAGGTCCAAGAAGAAAGAAGGGAAGCTTAATGTTCTTGATTGGCCCACCATAGCATAAAAGCTTGCTAAAGATGTGGCAGATAACAACAAAGAAAAGGAGGTACCAAAACTCCCACTAGTGGTCCAATGTTTTGTCCCAGAAGTGAAGGAAATTCTAAAGTCCCCTCCCTTTTTCAATCTTGACCATGATATCCAAAAGCTTAGAATCGTTGTACCTCTTTCTAAATCGGTCAAACTTGAAGATTTCAAAAAGAGCCTCTCTAAACTGTTGCAGTCTGAACCTGCGTCTCATCCCATAGACTCAGTCAATTTGCAAGATGAAAGGTCAACCGTCATATTAGGACCTTCGGTAGAAGATAGAGATGATTCCTCCCCTCTCTTCTAAACTTCATTGAACATCTATGATAAGGTGTTGCATAACTGCTTAATGGATTTAGGAGCATCCCATAATCTTATGCCTAAGATTGTCATGGAAGAACTCGCGCTGGAAGTCACAAAAACCTACTACAACCTGCATTCTTTTGATTCTAGGAAGGTGAAGTTCCTTGGGGTTATCAAAGACCTGGTCATGTCCTTGTTCCAGCTGTCGATGATGAGCGTAGTCATGGATATTGTAATGGCTGATGTTCCCCCTAAGTTCAGAATGCTCCTATCTAGCTCTTAGATAAAGAGACTAGGGGGAACCTTGCAGATGGACCTTTCATAAGCCACCATTCCTATGTTTGGCGCTGAACAAAGGAGACTTTACAGGGAAGCACAGCTCGCGTACATCATCAATGATGAAGAAAACCCCATCAACCATCCTATTTTTTCTTTGGACACTAACTTAGGATGTAGCATATATCAGTGCGCAGATGCTTCTGAAGCTCCTCTCGAAATCAGAAAGCAACCCATTTCCTTTCGTAAAATACCTCCCCCGACTACTTATGTGTGGAAGATGATCTTTGACGAAGCCTCTTCTAAGGAAGGGGTTGGTGCAGGAGTGGTTTTTGTGTCACCTTGTCAAGAGATTATACATTTTTTCTATAAACTAGAATTTGAAGCTACCAATAATGTGGTAGAGTATGAGGCTCTTGTTTTGGGTTTAAGGGCTGCGAAAGACATGGGGATCGAAGAGATAGCAGTATTTGGAGATGTTGGACTAATTGTTCATTAGGTAAAAAAAATTATCAACCCAAGCACCCTAGGCTTAAGACGTACAGAAATGAGGTGTGGGACCTAATTGACAATTTCTTCTTAGCCTTCAACATTTCATTTATTCCAAGAGAGGAGAATACTATGGCTGATTCTTTCGATGTCTCAATGAGCCATTTCAAAATCTCACTGCCACCTAAGATTAGGTATGATGTCGAGATAAGATATAGGCCCTCTGTACCTGACAATATCAACCATTGGAAGGTGTTCGAGGATGATCTTGAGATCAGAAAATTTCTTCAGTCTGTTCATGAGTTCTCTGCATTACACATTGATCAGGTTCATGATTCTGAAGGTGACCCTCACGCTAATGTATTTTTAAATAAAATTGCTAATCACCATATTGTTCAACTGCCTAGAAACAACATTCCAAAAGGACTAGTTCCTTTAGAAAGATTGTTCGATGGGAACGACGTGGCAATAAAGTTTAAAGGCCCAACTGAGGGTGTTGATGTAGCTGAATGCAATATTGGTACAGACGAGAATCCAAAGTTTGTCAAGTTGTCAAGAAGCTTGTCAAGGGAGCAGAGAGCCAAGTATACTGAGTTATTAAAAGAATTTGCTAATGTGTTTGTCTGGACCTATGAAGACCTCAAAACATACGACACAATCGTCAGTGAGCATAAGATCCCATTGAAAGAGGAGGCCAAACCATTTAGGCAGAAATTAAGACAAATAAATCCTATGATGTTGCCTATTATGGAAAGGGAGGTAAAGAAGTCGTTGGATGCCCAAATCATTGTCCCTTTGAGATATTCTAAATGGGTGGCCAATTTGGTTCCAGTAAGGAAAAAGAGTGGAGAAATCAGACTCTGTGTTGATTTCAGGAATCTGAATAGAAGCTCTAAGAAGGACAATTACCCTTTGCCAAAGATGGAACACATATTGCAGAGGGTGACAGGAGAATCCAGGATCTCCATGATTGATGGCTTTTTTGGCTATAATCAGATCTTTGTTCTGCTTGAAGATAGAGAAAAGTCAGTCTTCACCACTCCTTGCGGCACATTCATGTATGCCAAAATGCCCTTTGGAGTGATGAACGCAGGAGCAACCTTCCAACGAGCCATGGACATCGCCTTCATTGGAGAAAGGGACAAATTTCTGGTCATCTATCTGGATGACATAACAGTCTTCTCCAAATCTGATAAAGAACATTGTCAACATCTGAGAAAGGTCTTCTCGAAATGCAGAAGGTTTGGTCTCTCTGTATATCCCAAGAAGTCTTTATTTTCCATGCATGAAGGAAAATTGTAAGGACACATTGTATCAGTTGAGGGGGTCAAGATTGATTCAAGCATGGTAGAAGATATTCAAGCCTTATCACTTCCCAGATCCAAGAAAGAAGTTCAGTTCTTCCTGGGCATATTCAATTTTCTGAGAAGGTTTCTTTCAAATTTTGTTGAATTGTTGAAGCATGTCACAACCATGCTCAGGAAGCGTAACGAAGTAAAATGGACTGTTGAGTTCAGGGAATCCTTCAACCAAATCAAGAAGGCACTGACTGAAGCACCTGTGCTAATCAGTCCTGATTATTCCAAGGATTTTCTGATTTTTTTCTTTGCTTCATTTGATACAGTGGTCATTGTTTTACTACAAAAGAATGATGCAAGGCTGGAGCATCCTATTTCTTTTTTCAGCAGAGCACTAAGAGACGCAGAGGTTAGATATGACATCATGGAGAAGTAGGCCTACGCTTTGGTGAAAACCCTCAAAGCTTTCAGAATCTCTGTTCTGCATTCAAAATTTATTGCATATATTCCTTCACCTTCTATGAAGGATATTCTCATTCAACCTGACATAGACGGGATAAGGAGCAAGTGGATTGCCAAAATCCTTGAATTTGATCTGGAAATAAAACCCACCAAACTAGTTAAAGGCCAAGTTGTTGGCTGAATCTAATTGTAAAGCTTTGGGGGTTAACTTCATCAACACTTGCTCAGAAAATCAACAAGTTGTGTTGTCTGATAAAAGTTCTCAGGATAGCCCTCCGTTGGCATAATGCGCCTAGAACAAAGACATTATATATTTTCTGCAAGAGTTAAAGCCCCCTGACGGTATGGGAAAAAGCAAGCCAATAGATTTAAAGCTCAAAGCAATTAGATATTGCCTTATTGACCAAGTCTTGTATTGGAAAGACCCTCTAGGTGTTCTTCTAAGATGTTTGGACCCACATGAAGCCCAAAGGATTATCTTTGATTTTCATGACAGCCTATGTGGGGAACATCACTTCTAGAGAACCACAGCCTACAAAATTCTCAGGGTTGGGTACTTCTGGCCTACTTTGTTCACTGATGTCTGTGAGAAAATCAGGGCTTGCATCAAATTTTAGAAATTCTCTGGGAAGCAGCAACTCAAGTCTCTGCCATTGAATCTTGTAGCAGCTTCAGGACCCTTTTAGCAGTGGAGCCTAGACTTTATTGGGGAGATTCATCCTCCTTCGAGTGGTCACCATAGATGGATCTTGGTTGCCACCGATTACTTCACCAAATGGATAGAATCTATCCCTACAAGGAATGCTTCTCAAAAAGTAATCATTGGTTTTCTTGAAGATATTATAGCAAGGTTTGGTTGTCCGAAAAGGATTGTCACCGATAACGTTGCATCCTTCAAGGCCGAGCCATTAATCCAGTTTTGTGAGCATTTTGGAATTTCATTGATTCACTCAACACCCTACTATCTCCAAGGAAATGGGGTAGCAGAGTCCTCTAACAAAAGCCTGATAAAGATCATCAAAATACTGCTAGAGGACAACAAGAAAGCATGGGATTCAAAGCTCAAATTTGCTCTGTGGGCTGATAGAGTGGCAACAAAGAGGTCTCTTAGTGCCTCTCCTTTTCAGCTCGTGTATGGAGTTGAGGCCATCTTTCCTTCTCATCTCACCTTTCCAGTGGCAAAATTATTCCAAGACTACGAGGGAGAACCTGATGATATGATCAGAAGAATTCATCAACTGGTAGAAGTCCAGCAGACTAGAGAGCAGGTGATGGACAGAGCGCGTGATCGTCAGCAAAAAATCAAGCAGGCCTTTGACAGGAAAAGCAGTAAGGATGATTTCCAGCTGGGGGATCTAGTACTCAAACGGGATGCACCCAGACAGGACAAGGGCAAGCATGGTGAATTTGAAGCCCTTTGGATTGGACCCTTCGAAATTTTTGAGACACTTTCAAATAATACTTAAAGGTTGCAGAATTTGGAGGGTGACGAATTTTTTAATGGCCCTGTAAATGGGCACTTCCTGAAAAAAAAAATTGTTTAAAGCCACAATCAGCATCCCACTATTGTAAATATCATTCTTGTTTTATGTTTATTTATTTTTTAATAGGAGACTCCATAACCCAAAGCTAAGGCATTGGAACTACTTGTCCTTGGCAGCTCGCAGGGACCATGCCATCCTCTATGGAGCCAAATGTTATCACATAAACTTGTTAGAGTCTTATGAATCTGGGGTTTTTACCTGAGTCTATAATTTTGCCTGGCTCTCCTCCTTTTGCAGACCCAATCGTAAAGTTTTTCCTTTTGGCTTATAGTTTTCTTCTTTTGCCTGCCTGAGAGATGTTGGCGCTAAGCCTTTCTATTTTCTCTGAGGTCGATCACTTCTCTCTCCTTGTCTCTCTCACTAATCCTTTTGCCTTCTTGAGCCCTCAATCAGTCATCCAAGTACTTATTTACAGAGGTTGCAACCATAAGCACAAGCGCAACACTTAGAGCGGTCTGATATAGACTTGAATCAAGAGAGCAAGCAAGTTCAGTTTGGTGGAGGACATTTCATTTAGAATTTCAAAGATCAACGGCGAACTATAAGCGCGGGAATCGGGAATTCAGAACGTTGTTGAAGTTTCTTGTAAAAGATCTGAATCCCCAAAACCTGAAATCGGCAGGAGCCACCCGATCCAGCAGGACGTGTGGCACCAGATACGAACCACAGAGAAAGTCATTTTGGGAAAATCAAAGTAAGGAGTGCGCAGATTTCCTGAGGCCCAAAATGTTGAGTCCTAAAATGTGAATATTCATCTCAGTCGTCCGATCTAGCGGGGATGCGTGGAATCTTATCCGAGAAATTGTGATTTCGTGACTCGGAGGTTTGAGCATGGAGCACGACACGAAGTTGTCAAACACGAAATCGTGAACCGCCTGGGAATTAGGCCCATGATCACGGCTCATGGTCATATGGAAGCAGGGCCATGAAGAAAGGGAAAGCACCTTTCGAGCAACGGGCGGCTGAAATTGTTCAAGGAAATTATCGTGGTCATCGAATTCAAAGTAAATTCGACCGTCGATCTAGATGGGTCGTTTCGCGGGATCGAGCATCGAAATATTTGAAATTAAGGGGAGTGAAGACCCCCGAAATGTGAGATCCTAAAATTTTATAGGGAATATGCGTAAGGTCATGGCCCGTGATCGTGTGGAGCGATGGAGAGGAGCTGTGCCAAAGGTTGAAAGCGCTCGTCTTGGTCTCATCAGAAGATCTGTGTGTTTTCGAGGCATTGGGCTTGACTCAGAATAAATCGCAAGCTTCTCCTGGAGCATTCATGTGTGTTAGACTCCATCCCGATCCCAATGAAAGTAGTTAATGGAAATGGGGGAAGTTGTTGAATACTCGGCTCGCCCCATAAATGGAAAGCACGGAAGAGCTGGTCGTGGAGGCAGACTGTCAATTGAAAGTCCACCTATCAACAGATTCTCCGGCAAAGCCCATACTGATATGAGATCGCGTCGGACAGAAGAATGCAAGTGCAGACTGACTGAAGAAGATGTAGACACAAAGCTTTGATTGTAGTGGCCATGTCACATTTCCAGTGATGGCAACTGTTCTGAGTATAAATACTCAGTTTTGATATTTTGTTATGGTCGATGGTTGAGATAAGCTCCTGTATTGTAAAGTTTTAATGAAGCCTCTAGTTCTTTGGTTATGTGTTTCCATTTGAGACTTTTTGTTTAGTGACAGTCATCTTTCTTATCATCTCTTTTGCTTTTGATATTGAATACTCGGGCATGGGTGATCCAGTCGAGTTGTTGTGATTGTATTGTAATCCATGTTTGACTGCAATATTGTTATGACGTTTTCAGTTTCCTGAGGTTTTGGGTTCAAGAAGATCTTGTATTCGAAGCTTTTCCTCCCTAGGCTTCTGGAAGACCCGATGTCCGTAACAAACCTCCACATTTCCTCACCAGTTCTCCCCCCTACTCACCCTTTACTACAACTTACTGACTGAAGTTAAATCAAGACCTCACTTGCTCATGTATTGCCTGGTCCATATTTCTGAGTTAAAGCGATATTTTCTTGAATCTGCGCCCATTCGAGCCCCTTTAATTTATTCATTGTGACATACAAAATGATGGGTACTGGGCTTACCTTCGATGTAATCCAGAGGTGACTTCTAGTGCTAACACAAGTCATATGAATATCACTTTTATTCTAGTACATTGTGCATTGTAGTTCCCAAGGAAGGTGCATGAAACAACACTCAAGCAACTATAAAATTAGTGGGGGCATCGAAAGTCAAGAAGGAGCACAAAGCTAGAGAACGACCACATTTAATGCCTCCCTCATTGCATTATGAGCATCATGCCACCAATAATGACAATGACAAGAAATATTGGTTGATTGGGGAAACCACATTATGGAAATATGTAATGCAGAACATCCATTCCCTTGCTCAAATCTTGGGAAAATTCACCAGACCCCTTTCAACATTATTGGTTGGATGGCATCTTGTATTGTTACCCTACATACCTATGCATTTTTCTAGTTAACTATGGTGTTTTTTTATTTATATTTTATTATCCTTGTTACAAGAAGATAATATCCCCACAGGGGCCCATGGGAATCAAGACTTTCCCCTGTTACTTTTTTCTTGGATGAATACTCATTTTCGAACCGGTCTAGCACCTCTCTTAAACTAGGAGGACAATGGGGACATTTTCCACTTAAACTAAGAGGAAATGATATAGAAACCAAGACACCAAGAAGTGGAGAATAGTAAATAGCATAGCATAGTAAGTGGATAATAATAATAATGATAGGATATGATTAAATAAAAGAGGGATATGTGCTCAAATTTAATTGTAACCTTGTTTTGTATATGGCAAGCTTATAAGAAGTAGGCTACTCTATGTAAAACATATACTTGAAAATTGTAATACAAGTTCTATTATCCTAATTTTTCTATCACATTTTGTATCAAGTCTCCTATGATTGTGCACCATTAATATAAAATAGATCAAGAGATAAGGAGGATGGGGTCTTAAAGACCTATAGTTCTTTGGAAGTGCGTTGGCAGCCAAGCCTTTTTCGGTTTTCCTAACCCAAGACAGTCTATGGAGACATATTATGCTCGACAAGTATATATATCCTAACACCATTGAAGATTGTATCAAAAGGTAGAAAAAACCAACTCAAAATGCTTCCAATCAGTGGCAGTCTCTTACTCTAGCATTCCCAATTTTTGGCGTGGAAGGTGGGGTCTAGGTCTCATGTTTGGATTGGTAGGGATGCTATTATGGGGTGTAGCGAGCGTATCTTTCTTCCATATGGCTTAGTCACTTACCTACAGGAAATAGGTCGATGTACTCTAAATATGATTGGAGACCCTGATATTACATCAACCAGGGGTCAAGGTTGGCTATGACTGGAGACATTGAATCTTGATGCATAGTGGCATCAATCACAGTCTTTTTTTTATCAAACAACTGAAGCGGGCCCATATCAAGTTAAGGGAGATAGATGATGAACTAGTTTGGGCTTATAATAAAACTAGGGGGTAATATATATCCAAGCTCGACTATCCAGCCATCTTGTCCTTCGGTGGGTGTGAAGATGTGTGTTGGTATAAGAAGCTCTAGAAGATCAAGGGACCTCCAAAAAGCATTTTAATATTTTGGATTGTTCTTAAGGGTTAGGTTTTAACTTGGGATAGGTTTCAATGCAAAGGAAATCATGGTCTGTGCATGTATGTTCAGTGTAAATGTGAATAGGAGACAAAATTGCACTTATTTTTGTCATGCAATTTTACAGGTAAAGTGTGGCTAGAGATTTAGCAACATTTGGGTCTAAGCCACCTTTGGGATAAAGATAGTGTGAGCGATAACTTTCTAGGGTTTTTTCAGTGTCTTCTTTAAAATCATTCCAACTAATCCTTGTTGTGGTGGCTTGGGGTGTTTAGTTGGCCCATAATGTGGGTTTATTCGAAGATAAGTGTTGCCCTCCTATCAAATTTTCTCATCAATCCATAGCCTTGTTGTCGAGCTATAAGAAAGATCAATCTGTGGGTATGATGACAGTTGTTGGTGAGGTAGAAACTAACATGAATAAGACTTGGGGGTTCTTTGATGGTGGTTGTCAAGGGAAAAATTGTATTTGCGAGCTAGGGTTCATTATTTTTCTTGTGAATTCCCTACTGGTCAGATGTAAAGAAAACATTGGACCAAGAACGAATAATCGAGTTGAGTTCAAGGCTTTATATGCTCTCCTTAAGTATGTAATTCCCATAGATGTAAATGAGTTGCATGTTATGGGTGACTCTCAATTCACCATTGAGTGGAGGAATGGTGGCATTATTCTTGAAAAATTGGAGTTGTTGGCTCGTGCTTGGCATAAGAGCTATCTCTGCACTCTTTCAGTTCATTAGTTATAAGAATGTCTATAGGGAACAAAATTCCACTACAGATTCCTTGTCTAAGGACGCTTTATGCTTAGTATAAAATCATATGATTTTGGAAGAATTTTTTTCGAGGGGAGGATCTCACTTAGGGAAGGCATTCTACCAGATATGGAGGTTTTGTAGCTAGTCTTTTTTGTGGGTATTATCTTCTTTAGAAGTATCATATTGTTTCAGTTGTTGTAATCCTTCAGGATGTCTCCTAGTTTCTTGGGTTGGATGTCAGTATAGTTTCATAATTCATGTTGTTCATGGCCAAATCACTTTAGCACATAAGGATTGAAACATTTTTTTCTAAGAATAGAAGTTGCATTTTTTTCCTTTTTTTTTCACCAAAAAAAAAAGTAACACAAGAGACAAAAGAACCAAGAGTTTTAGTGGTAAAACCCCTACAATTTGTAGGGGTAATATTAGAATATGTTGTAATGTTGTCTCATGGCCACATTTGTGGATGTACTTAATGTCATTGTGATGATAGTTATAACATTTGAAGCCATCATTCATGGCGAATTTATGTACATGCAATGGGATATCATTAGATTTATTGGGGTCATTTAGTGGAAAATTGATTTATATAGTGGCCACATTTGTTGATGCACTTAATGCATTATGATGTTAGTTATCATTTTAAACCATTATTTGTGGAATGTTAATGTATATGTAATGGGGTTGTAGTATTCCAAATATAAAAGAGTATGCAGAACATAAATATTTTAGCTAGAAATGGCAGAACACAATGATATAACCAGAACAATACTAGAATAATACCAGAATAACACCAAAAAGAGAGCCTTGATTAATGATAACAATGTTCACTTGCCTCTTCAAAGGGGAAACCTCCAACAGAGTAGAGATCTATTACAATAATATCCAAGACAAAACTTCTCATACCCTCTACTCCTATTTATACTAAATATGTCTATCCAAAAGAACAATCTAGAGGAAGATCCTTCTAGATCTGTAAGCTTCTATTAGGTCTTCTTTCATTTGACTTATTCTTCCTTATTGCTAGGCCTTATTAATATTGGCCTTTATTACATGGAAATATATTATTCTACCTACGTGAGGGGTTAGGGAGGTAAGGTCCCTAACATGTCCTCCCCCTTAAAAACAACCTTGTTCTCAAGGCTTGAGATGAGGAAATTGTTGCAAAATGGTAGTTGGTTCCCAATTGGCATATGTTGGAGTTGTGTCTTTCCACTAGACTAACAATTCCTTGATGGTGTGTTGACGCAGATGACCCTCACGCTGGTCCAAAACTGCTTGTGGTTGTAACCAAATGGAACCTGCTTCATCCAACTCGGGAAGGTTGGTTTGAGTTTAGCACTTAGTTCCAATCACCTTCTTTAAGCAGAAGACATGAAAAACAAGATGGAGCTTAGAATCATTGGGCAAAGCTAACTGATAGGCCACTTGTCCCACACGCTTGACAACGGTATAAGGACAATAAAATTTGGGTGCCAGTTTCTGACAATGGTCATCCTTGAGGGAATTTTGCTTATAAGGTTGCATTCAAAGAAACACATGGACTCCTTCTGTAAATTGACGTTCAAAGCGACCTTGATCTGCATTTTACTTCTTGTGATTTGGGGCCATGACAAAATTCTCTTTGAGGGTATGGAGAATAGCCTCTCAAACTGTAAGCATTTGGTCAACCACCTGGACCTTTGAGACACCTGACATGTATGAGAGAACTGAAGGTGGATTTTGTCCATATATTGCTTCAAAATGAGTCATGTGGGTAGTTGTATGGTAAGAAGTGGTGTACCATCATTCAATTAGTGGTAACCATTGATCCCACTAAGTTTGCCTTTCTGATGCAAAACACCTCAAATATGTTTCCAAACACTTGTTGACAACTTCAATTTGACCATCTGTGTGGGGATGATAAGTTGTGTTGAGATGCAATTGGGTGCCTTGTAGCTTGAACAGTTATTGCCAAAAAATGCTGGTGAAAGCGGGGTCTCAATCAGAAACAATAGAATGAGGCATGCCATGAAGCTTGAAGACCTGATCCATGAAAAGTTGAGCCACAGTCGAGGATATAAATGGGTGTTGAAGAGCACATAAATGAGCATACTTGGAAATACGATCAACTACCACCATGATGACTGATTTATTACTTGATTTAGATAAGCCCACAATAAAATCCATAGAGATATCCCTCCAAATAGCAGGTGGAATCGGAAGCGGTTGTAGTGTGCCAGGAGCTTTGACTATTTCACCCTTGTTGCGTTGACAAACATCACATTTTGCCACAAAATTGTGCACGTCTTGTATCATACCATCCTAGAAAAAAGAACGTTTGACCCAATCATATGTTTTGGTAAATCCCGAGTGCTCAGTTGTGGGTGTAGCATGAAGCTGAGAAAATACCATGGATTTGAGTTGTGACTATTTACTTAAATAAAAACGACATTTGTAGCGAAGCTCATCATTGTGCCAAGAGTACCTTAGGAAAACTGGAGAATTGGCCTGCAATTGTTGGATTAGATGCAAAATTTTGGGATCGTGTAGCCATTCCTGGCGAACAGCTTGGAGTCAATCTAGTACAATGAAGAAGAGAGAAAAAAGGGACCCTTCATCTTCATATTTTCTTGAAAGTGCATCAGCAACCACATTGTCTTTTCCTTTCTTGTAAATGATCCCATAATTGTATCCAAAGAGCTTAGTCACCCATTTTTGTTTCTTCAAGGAGGAAGGGTGTTGTTCCAAAAAATACTTAAGGCTTTGATTATCTGCCTTAATTTGGAAGCGTTGCCCCGCTAGATAAGGGTGCCAAAGATCCAGTACATGTAGAATAGCCAACATTTCCTTTTCATAGATTGATTTGCCCAAATGTCACTCTAACATTTATTTGTTGGTAAAGGCCAAAGGTCGACCATCTTGCATAAGGATTGCTCCAATTTTTCTCCCGAAAGCATCACATTTCAGGACAAAGGTCTTTTTGAAATATGGAAGAGCCAGGAATGGAGTGGTGCACATGGTCGCCTTCAAGGTTTGAAAGGTATGATCAGCTGCAGGAGTCCAAGTGAAAGAATTATTTTTAAGGAGAGCAGTGAGAGGTGTCACAATCTTTCCATAATCCTTAACAAACTTGCGATAATAGCCTGTTAAACCCAGAAATCCACGCAAGCTTTTCAAATTCTTTGGGTGAGGCCAATCCTGCATAGCTTCAATCTTTTTAGGATCCACCCTGACACCTGCGTTGCCAACAATTTGACCCAAGTGCTCGACTTCTTAGGCTCCAAAAGCACATTTAAATTGTTTGAGGAAAAGTTAGTGCTAAGAGAGTAGATGTAGAACTTGATCCACATGAGCAAGATGGGTTGTCAAGGTTTTACTATAGATGAGGATATCATCAAAGAAAACTAAGACAAAATGATGGAGAAAAGGACGAAAGACATGATTCATGAGGCTTTAGAAAGTGGAGGGAGCATTACACAAGCCAAATGGCATGACCAAAAACTCATAGTGGACCTCATGAGTTTGAAATGTAGTGTTAGGAATGTCAGCCTCAGTCATATGTATCTGGTGGTAGCCAAAATGAAGATCAAGTTTAGTAAAGAACTAGGGACCACTCAATTCATCCAAGAGGTCATCAATGACAGGAATGGGAAATGTTTCTTTAATGGTGAGTTTGATGAGGGTGCGGAAGTCGGAAAACATGCACCAAGAACCTTCTTTCTTAAGGACCATGACCACAGAAGAAGAGTAGGGGATCGTACTAGGACGGACAACACCTGCGATGAGCAATTCTTGAACAATTTTCTCAATTTTCTCAATTTTCTCAATTTCATTTTCCTGGGAAAAGGGATGACGATAGGGATGGATATTGGGAGGAAGGTTGTTGGGGACAAGGGGAATGGAATGATCATGAACACCATGGGAAGGAGGAAGTCCCTGGAGGGTGGTAAAAAAACCTTGGAGAGGATGAATTGGAGGTCCTGCGGCACAGAGGGTGTCTCAGTGGCTTGAATGGCATGGACTTGTCCAATAATGCCAGAATGACCTTTTTTGAGGAGATTTTCCATGTGATGGGAACTAATGATCTACGAGGAACCGACGGTGATGACTTGGAACTGATATTATTAGCCCTCCTAGTGGAATTGCATGGTTAATTCCTTAAAATCCATGAGAATGGGACCCAAAGTCCTTAGCCATTCTGCACCCAACACAATGTCACAACCGCCCATGTTAATAACAAACATATGAGATTTCATCTAGTACTGACCAATTTGGAGACGCACATTTTCACAACACCCCCCACATTTCATGGACCCGCCATTGGCAATCATGATTTGAAAATTATTGACAACATGGATATAGCAATTAGTTTCTTAGGCAATGCGGCGATGAATAAAATTATGGGGGCCCAGATAAGGGTGTTGGAAGGCGGTCAGGTCCACGGGAAAAAAAAATTGTTGAAAAATGATAGATATGACTGCGATAAGGGAGAAGAGAGGAATCCAACGAGATAGGTCTCAAATAATGGTGCCAAGTTATACTCCAATCTGAAGAATATTGGAGTGTTAAAAAACCCAAATTCTTAACAGGAAGAAATGTGTAGTAATTTCGCAACCTTAATGCATGAGGCACAGTTGCGCGGCAATAGATCTTGTTTGTTTTGTTTTTGTTTCCATCCCAAGGGTTAGGGTATTCAAGGGTTATATAGACAAAGGTTTTCCCTGTGCTATAACTATCTGATATACGTGCGGGGTCCAACAGTAGTACTCGGCTCAATATCTCAGGGAACGAACTAAAGAAGCTAGATTATTTCCTTAGTCGTACTACCCGACTACCCAGGTACTAGAGAGTATCTTCCTGAGTGTTTTTCTCGGTGGCACTATAGCAATTAGGTGGCCAAAAGGATTTTCTATGGAGGGCTTCAGGAGATCTAGGTCAATCTGTATACAGGTGTTGTCTGATGCGCTACTACTCGAAGGGGTACCAACAGGGGTTACAAGGGTGGCCAACAAATGTGTGCTTGAGTACCACTTGTATTTCATGCGTGTATGACTCCCCGACCATGGTTTTATGTGCATAACAACAAATCTTTGTAGCTTTAAGACGTTGAAATACGTCTCTACCCTGGAAAAAAAATTAACCCACAATTTGTTGCCAAGGAAAGTGCTCTGATACCACTTGTAGTATTCCAGATATAAAAGAGTATGCAGAACATAAATATTTTAGCTAGAAATGGCAGAACACAATGATATAACCAGAACAATACCAGAATAACACCAGAAAGAGCACCTTGATTAATGATAGCAATGTTCACTTGCCTCTTCGAGGGGGCAACCTCCAGCAGAGCAGAGCTCTATTACAATAATATCCAAGACAAACTATCGCATACCCTCTACTCCTATTTAAAATAAATATATCTATCAAAAAGAACAATCTAGAGGAAGATCCTTCTAGAAGTGGAAGCTTCTATTAGGTCTTCTTACATTTGACTTATTCTTCCTTATTGCTAGGCCTTATTAATATTGGCCTTTATTACATGGAAATATATTATTCTACCTACATGAGGGGTTAGGGAGGTTAGATCCCTAATAGGGACATCATTAGTTTTATTTGTGTCCTTTAGTGGACATTTATGTGGCTCCTTGTTACTTAATATAGACGACCAAATGACTTATCATGTGACTTTTTATTATCCCACATTCATTATGTGAAGTGGGCTTCTCATTGTCGAGGCATGTAGATACATGTTGTCTCGAGATCTGTATTCATCTAGTAGTGTGGATCATCCATCGAGGTTGTTCTTTATACAGTTTTGCGCAAGGTGGCTCAGTGTAGAGCCTTGTTTAAGGTAGTTCTCGAATGATTCATTTTCACAATGTTTGGCAATTAATAAAGTGATCATTGGAAGTGAAAGTGGATGTTTCCCTTACACATTATAGCGGTATTACCACTATAAATATTAGGTCTTTTATCTCTTGTACTATATCATTTGATTTTCTTTATATCAACGGTGCATGTTCATAGCATATCAAAAATTTATGAGGGCAATATTGTTCTTTTTTCATAACTTGGTATCAAAGCCTTTCTCTAACTCTAAGACACCTAATCTGGTTGATTGAAACACTAGGAGGATTAGGTGGAATACTTAAGTGTGCTAACAAACTAAAGTCTATGAATCAAAAGTTAGTAAATAACACATAAAATTGAAAAGCATAGTTTAGGAGAAGTCGGTAACGACAATTAGTGAATTATGTGCCAATGACATGAGCATTAAGCATCGAGGAACCACTTAGCTATCAAGAAGCATATGGGAATGAATAAATGTTGGGTATGTGTGATATTATTTGCATGTGGTGGTGGGGGGCGGGTTGCATTAGATTTTAGCGATCCCCTCCCGAAGTTCGTAGGGGGGCTAGGCCTTGGCCCCCCTGCTTGGCGAAGGGCAACGCCCTGAGTTGACGGGATTCTAGTCAATGCCCCAAAATTTATTTTATTTTTTTTTAGCGATTTTCTCTATTTTTAGTGGTTTTCTAATACAATTATGGATTAAGGTTGCAATCTAATCTGGGTTAACGAATTAGGGTTTTGTAAGTTGTGGAATACCTAAAATATTGTGTATATTGTATTGTGAATGTGAAATTAATACAATGAAGAGTTGAGAGGTGCAACACCAAGGAAGGTTGGTTTTCTCCCAGTGGGGTTTTCAGTGTAAATATCTATGTACTATGTGTATGAGCCATTGATTAATTTATGTTTTGTTTAAGAATATATATGCATTGTTTTACTTCACAAGTTTGAAACTTACAATAATGGCATATAGTAGTGAAAATAATTATGAACCCAATCATTTAAGTAGACTTGGGAATCTATCGGAGTTAATCACATGTAAGAAATAAAGCATATGTAGTGAGATTAACAAGACCAGGTGTACATCCAAGGGCACAATGAATAAATATAAATCAAGATTGGCTATCAAAGGTTATTGATAAAAAAAGGTATTGAATATGACTAAACCTTCATGCCATTTGCAAAGATCATTACAATCATAATAGTTTTATCACTTTTTACTTGCTAATGGATCATATATTAGATGAATGTTAAGAGTGTTTTTTTGAATGGGTCGAACAATGAGAAGATCTACATGGCAACCACCTAGATTTGTGAAACCTAGAAAGGAGAACTTAGTCCATAAGTATTGCATCAATCGAAACAAGCATCAAGGACATGGTATGCAAAAATTGATGAATACTTCAAATACGAGGGATTCAAAAGGAGTAATGCAAATCCTAATATATGTGTGGGGGTCTTTTATATTGGTGGTTTATAACTAATATTTGTGTGTGTTGATGATTTGATTATTACAAGTAGTAGTGAACATGAAGTTGTAATTGTGAAAAAAATACCAACTAATTATTTTGACATGACATCTTTGTAGTATTTCACTACTATATTGGATTGGAACTTTGGTCGAATTCTATAGGTATTTTCCTATCTTAGACTAAGGATGTTAGTGTCCTAATAAAGATGTCTTGAACATCATACTACAAGGCATGTGAAATTCCAATGGATGTTGGAATGAAACTTACAAGGATGAAAGTAAGGAAAGTGCTAAGTATGACCCTATATAAACAATTAATGGGAAGCTTGATTTTTCTAACCATTAGTTGGCCTAGTATAAGATATGCAGTTGTGGTAGTCTCAAAATACATTGCAAAAACTAAAGTTAGTTTTTTGAAACCAATTGAGAGGATACTAAGATATGTTATGGGAACATTAAGTTGTGAATCAAAATATTCCCATTGTAATGATGATTTGGCATTGGTAGGAATTATAGATTTCATCTAGGAGGCATGCATGGTGATTAAAAGTCCACATATGGTTTTTTTCGTGTTGGTTCAATGATGATGAGTTGGAGATGCAATAAGCAATACAAAATTGGCCTACCTTCAACATGTTAAATATAAAGGATCATTGAATGCATGACGATGTGAAGGTGTGGATGAGAATACTACTCAAAGATATTGGTATGGTGCACAAGAAACCCATGGTCACCTTGTATGGTAATCAAGGAGCTATTCAACTAGTAAATAACACAATTCTACATCAACAAAAAAAACATGTAGAAATTCACATCCACTACTTGAGGTAAGCACAAGAAGAAAAGCATATTTAGTTGAACAATTAGTTGATGTCCTTACTATGCATGTGAGAAAATGCAAGTTTGAAAAGTTTGGAGTAATCATTGGTACGAGGGAGAATAGTTTCACTATAAGAGGGAGTGTTGGAAAACGTAATGAAAATTTGACCATACTAATAGCAATGTGTGAAAAATATAAGTGGGAACTAAGCTTAGTTTGGCATATGTACATATAAAACCAATGCAAGGTGGATGAGCATGTTTCAGTTAAAGTAATGGAATTTAGTGTAAGCATGCATATTAGGGAGTAGTAGTCGGTGATAGTTGAGCATCGAAAACAAAAGGACATAAGCTCAAATGGCTACATGTTGATGAATTGGTATCTAATGTTGAGCTAGCAAAGATGGTCATGTTAAAATTTATCATGTAGTCAATTAGGGAGTATCCTAATTTTATGGAGAAAAACCAAAGGATCTAGTCAAAATTGATCAATGATACAATCTAGCTTGATCACCCACCAAATAACTATATATGCGTAAAGGTCTCATTCATTTGAGGTTGATCATTAAATCAATAGGTTGGATATGCCCATGAGATGGAGTGATAAACATAATGTTGAATGTTTAGGAGAGACAAATGAGCCAAATTCTTATAAAATATTTATATGACCTTCATAGTTATAATAAGCATTATGTGGTTAAGTTGTAACCATATAGTGTGAAATTTTATGTTGTATAACGAATACATATACTATATGTAACTACAATATACTATTGTAGTTATTTGGTTAACCTCGTTATCTTTTTTAAGGACACAATTTCATCTATTTGTATGTCATCTTTCATTATCCATGATAAGTTTATTGATAATCTCCATGATGGAGAAATGTATTTTATTATAAATAATTGAATATTAATTATCCATTGATGTTGAAATCAAAACCAGCTTAGGTGGGATGCAATTCAAAGTTGGCAACTAGGCATGATCTAGGTGGATATTGGTGGCCACCCACCTATTCCAACTGGCTCCTCATGTTCGTTTTTGTTCAGCACATTCTTCTGTACTACTTTTTAATTGTGGGTTCTACACTTTTGGGGTTGTCTAAAGCCCCATACATCCTCCAGGTGGATACATATGGCCTCTCTCCTAATCCAACTGGATTATTTTGTATGTTTTCATGTCAGCACATCTTTTTGTACTTCTAGGGCAGTTTTGGGGCCTTAAACATTGTTTTTTTTGTCTCGCCACAGTCAAACTGTATACAAAGTCAAGTTTGGTGGAGGAATATGTAGATCTCTTGAAGACCTTTCCAACAAGATATCACATGCCTGAAATGGAGGTCGTATGCAAAAGTTACGTCCCTAGGAAGTTGAGGTACCGAATTACACCAACTTACCCATAGGGCCCACATGGCTTTTGGTGTTTCACCTTCTAGGGTTAGGTTTTTGGATGTATAGGGTTTTGGCAGTCATGAGTAATATCAAAAATGCCTATGGAGCCTCATTGTAATCCATTCTGCTCAGACGGATGCGCGTAGCAGCCACATCTCTTCTAAGAGATAACAACCACCATTCGAGCAAGTTTTCAGTTATGCAGTTTTACAGTTTCAGCCTATTTCATTATTTAATAGAAGATATTGTTCACTGGATATTTGTGTTATTCTCCATATCTCTGTGCTTATTGTATTCAATCTATTAATCAGTTCGTTCTGCTCCTAAATCTGGATCAGTGGTATCAGAGTGGTCTAGTCTTCATTTTGTTTTCTTCGTGCATGTCCCCGATAAGATCTGGGTACAAGAAGTTGGGACTTTAACCAATCAAGCCATTACCATATCGGTTGCACCGAGCCTGACAAAAACTCATGGGGGACGAAAAGAAAGATGATAGAGCAAGAGATCCTATTAAAATGTTGTTTGAGGAAGCCCTCAAGCGACAAAGGAATGAAACGATGGACAAGTTCACGCAGATCCTTCGATGGATGCCCACAGGAGAAGCATATTCATCAAGAGGCCATGCAACCCACTTCAAGGTACAGGTAAATTTTGATATTCCATTATTTGAAGGACTGATAGATGTAGATGTTGTAGATAAATGGTTGAATCTGATTGAAGGATATTTTTCAGTCCACAATTTTTCCGATAGGGAAAACATCACTTTTGCACTCCTCAAGGTCGTTCCCAATGTTAAAGACTGGTGGGATACTTACTCTGAGCAAAGGGTCGTGGAGGAATGTACAATGTTTGTGGTGGCCCCTACATGGGACTCCTTATGGGACGCCATTAAAGAACAATACTACCAGTTTGGAAGATACGAGGACTAGTACACCAAATGGACCACCCTACGTCAAGAAAGGAACCAGACATTACTAGATTTCACCAATATTTTCCATACCGTATGCACCAAATTGGGTATCAAAGACTCTGAGCGTCAACTGGTGCTCAAATATCACAGTTGTTTACATAGATACATTCAAACAGAAATGGATTTTCTGGACATCGCCTCTTTGGGCATAGCTTATAGATACGTTGTCAAGATTGAGCAGAAATTTAAGCAGAAACAACTAGAGTTTGGATATGCAAACCCCTCACAACCGAAGCAGGGCAAAGGCAGCCCCAACCCACACAACAAGGGACCAAGTCAAGATGGTCACCCTCAGGAAAACCAATCCAATTCGCAACACAAGAAGGGCAATGAGAAGACAAAGAAGGACACGGGAAAATGGTGTGAGTACCATAAAATTCCTTGGCACAACACCGAAGAATGTCGCTCCAAGTAGTCCCTCATGGCCAAGCTGAAGACTTCTGAGTCAGAGGTTGATTCTGATTCTGAGTCAAATCCTGAAGGAGGGAAGCGGATTATCGATGTTGAACCCAGTGCCATTGTCGCTACGACCAAATTCTAGCCAAGAGAACCAACAGAACCAGAGGAAGGGAAACACCTCTTTCACTCATAGATGTGGGTCAAGGGGGCTCTGATTCATTTCATTGTTGACAACAGTAGTCAGAAGAACCTGATTTCAGTAGAGGTCGTCAAGCGGCTGGACCTGCCAGGGACACCACACCCGCAACCCTATACCATTGATTGGCTTCACCAAGGAAGAGATCTTTGTGTCAGCGAACAGTGTCGTCTGCCCTACGGCATCAAGCCTTTCAAAGATGAGGTATTGTGTGATATTGATCCCCTTGAATTTTGTGATGTTATTTTAGGACAACCATATTCGTGGAAGCGTCATGTTGTGTATGAGTCTATAACCCGTAGTGTTATTATTAATCTGGGTAGACAATTGTACAGGATCCCAGAGGTAGTGCTGCCTACTGCTATTTCTTTAATGTCTGCTAAGCAATGCAATAAGGTCATTTCACAAACCGGGAAGTTCGTCTTCTTTGTGATCCATGCTCACAGTAAGCAGAAGGTCGTCGCCACATCCGTGGCCTCTACACAACACCTCTCTTTGCAACAAAATCAAGTGGACGAGATCGTGGAAGAATACAGAGACATCTTCTCCTCACCTACAGGGGTACCAAAACATAGCCCAGTCAAGCATCCAATTGATATGACCCCCAATGCACCTCTACCTAATGGACCAGTCTATCATCACTTGTTGATGGAGAATGAAGAAATTAGGCATCAGATTCGAGAGATTCTTCAAAAGGGGCACATCAGACCCAACTTCTCCCCTTGCAAAAGCCCGATTGTACTGGTGTAGAAGAAGGATGGGACTTGGCGACTCTGCATTGATTACAGAGCCTTAAACAAAATCACAGTCAGGAATCGCTACCCCATTCCCAGTATTGATGACCTTCTTGACCAACTCGAGGGGGAAAAGTTCTTTAGCAAGATTGACCTAAAGTCTGGCTACCACTAGGTTCCCATCGAACCAACCGATGTATGGAAGACAACCTTCAAGTCTAAAGAAGCTCTCTACGAATGGCTAGTCATGTCCTTTGGCTTAACAAATGCACCAGCCACTTTCATGAGGTTCATGGATGATGTATTGAGACCCTTCACCAACTCCTTTGTGGTGGTATATTTGGATGACATCCTCATCTTCAACAGAATGTGGGAAGAGCACATCCGACATATTCAACAGGTTTTGAGCACTCTGTGGTAGCACAAGTTGTATGCCAACTTGGAAAAATGCTCTTTTGGCATGAACATGGTCCAACACTTGGGCTACATTGTTGATGAGCATGGGGCACATGTTGATCCAGCTAAGATCCAAGTCATATGTGACTGGCCAGCCTCGACCACACTGACCGAGCTTCGGATCTTTCTGGGGCTAGCCAACTTCTACAGATAGTTCGTGTTGGGATTCTCCCATATTGCATGGGACCTCAGCTAGGTAACCAAGGGCGGTGGTCGGGCCAAGTTCGTGTGGGGGAAGGAGTAGCAAAAATCATTCGATGATTTGAAGCATTGCTTGTGCTAAGATTTGGTACTCTCCTTGCTCGATTTGCAATAACCATTCGAGATTGAGACTGATGCATATGACTATGTTGTCAGCGAAGTTCTTACTCAGCATAGGCATCTGGTGGCATACCATAGTGAGACATTTTTCGATACTGTCCAAAAATACCCCACCTATGACAAGGAAATGTATTCCATTGTACAATCTTGTCGTCAATAGAAACATTACATTCTAGGGAAAGAGACGATCATACACACTGATCACAAGCCTCTACAGTGCATACAGACACGGGGGAAATTGCAGAACGACCACCATCAAAAGTGGTCCACCTACCTGTAGTAGTTTTACCTCAACATCAAGTATAAGACATGTATCTCCAATTGTGTTGATGATTGCCTTAGTCGCCCCCCTGTGGCTGCACTCACCATTGTGCTCCATTCTTGTGGACATGAAGCCTTTGAGTGGCCCCAACTTTATCAGCAAGATCTGGACTTTGCCACCGCATATCATCTCTTGGGTACAGGCGCAACTCTCACTGATTTTCACATTAAGGATGAACTCTTATGCCACCTGGGCCATCTATGTCTTCCTACAAGCGAGCATGCAAAGATGATTTAGGAATCCCACTACAATCAGGTGGCAGGACATTTTGGCGTAGAGAAAATTGTGGTTGTTCTTCAGAAACATTTTTAATGGCCAAAACTTCGACAGGACGTCAGCAAGTATATCAGATCTTGCATTGCCTACGCCATTTCCAAGCCAACCATCAAGAAGCAAGGCTTATATACCCCTCTTCCTATTCCCAAGAAGCCTTGGGAATCGGTCTCAATAGATTACATGTCTGGCTTGCCATCCACCAAGTAAGGAAATGACTACGTGTTTGTGGTTGTTGATCAGTTTTCGAAGATGGCCATCCTCACAACCTGTACGAAGAATGTCACAGTGGCAGATATTGCCAAGCTCTTCTTCAAACGAGTGTGGGTCCACTTTGGGATACCACATACCATCATCTCTGACTGAGACAACAAGTTCCTTAGCACCTTTTGGTCGAGTCTCTGGTCTCTGTTGGACACCAAGCTCACAAAATCCATTGCTTTCCACCCCCAAACCGATGGCCAAACTAAGGTTGTAAATTGGATGATTATGCACATCCTATGCATGTACAATTCTAAGCATCCACGTACATGGGACAAGAATCTCCCCTATGTCCAACATAGTTACAACAAGGCTCTCCATAGTTCTACCAGCCATAGCCCATTTCAGGTGGGTCTGGGATTCCAACCCTTGGGACCCATTGATGTTGCACTCCCTCTTGCCACTACACAGACAAACTCTTCCCGAGATCAGTCTGCGGTCAACAAAGCCACCAGATTCATTGAGCGGATTTAGAACATCCACCAACTAGTCTAGGAGATTTTGCAGAAATCCAATGCTAAGTACAAGCAACGCCATGATCAACACATGGTACCACACCAGTTTCAGGTTGGCGACAAAGTCTAGTTACATCTGCAAAAGGAGCGTCTCATCGGGCCCCATTGGAAGCTTTGCCCACTTCGTTATGGGCCTTACACTATCACCAAGGCTGTGGATAACAATTCTTTTGAGCTCAACACTCCACCCTTCCTTGGTTTGCATCCAGTATTCAATGTGGACCTCCTTCGACAATATTTTCCACCATTATTGGACACTTATGAGATCGCAGAACAACTGACACCAACAAATCTCAACCCTGACTGCATGGACCAAGCATCCACTGATTAGATTGTGGACACACAAGTCAAGGGCACTCGCCAGCAGCAGATCTAGCTTTATCGGGTTGTCAAGGCAGGGAAACTTCTACACCAAGGCAAGTGCCTCGCCCAAGGCCAAATCCAGCAGAAGTTTCCTCACCTGATGGGGGAACTCAATGCAATGGGGACCATTGCCTCCTAAGGGGGGAGGATTGATCTAGGTGGATATTAGTGGCCACTCACCTATTCCAACTAGCTCCTCGTGTTTGTTTTTGTTCAACACATTCTTTTGTACTGCTTTGTAATTGTGGGTTCTACACTTTTGGGGTTGTTTGAAGCCCCACACATACTCCAGGTGGATACGGGTGGCTTCTAGCCTAATCTAATTGGCTTATTTTGTATGTTTTCATGTCAGCACATCTTGTTGTACTTCTGGGGCCATTTTCGGGCCTTAAATGTTGTTTTTTTTGGCTCCCCACAGTCAAACTATAGACGGATTCAGAGATTGACGACAACATGTGTATTTGTCTGAAATACCTTTCCAATGGGCTATCACACGCCTAAAATGCAGCTTGTATGCAAAATTTATGGCCCTAGGAAGTTGAGGTACCAAATTACACTAACTTACCCACAGGGCCCACATGACTTTTGGCGTTTCACCTTCTAGGGTTAGGTTTTTGGATGTCTAGGGTTTTGGCATTCATGAGTAATATCAAAAAGGCCTATGGAGCCTCATTGTAATTCATTATGCTCAGACGGATGCGCGTAGTAGCCACATCTCTTCTCAATGATAGCTACCACCATTCGAGCAAGTTTTCAGTTCTGCAGTTTTACAGTTTCAGCCTATTTCATTATGTAATAGAAGATGTTGTTCACTGGATATTTGTGTTATTCTCCATATCTTTGTGTTTATTGTATTCAGTATGTTAATCAGTTTGTTCCGCTCCTAAATCTGGATCAAGGCACTAAGCTAAAAAATTGGTGTACACTTTACAATTAGAGCTAAGTTACTACAATGCTTGACATGGATCCTTTTCCCAAAATTCTCAACTGATGTCAAAACTAATGTAAGCTAGATGTGTTTATTAGAGTGTGTATTGCACTAGTAAACCTTTTCCCTTGAACTTTTAATGCATCAACACTAAGTGTCAGAGTGTCAAAATTTCTAATTATGTCTTATGTAAATTTAATCAATGCTTATACTCCACCTACACTTAAACCCTTGACTATATCACAACTAATTGATATTAATCTAGAGCATTCCACTCGAACATTGATCCATTCCATCCTAAAGTGACAAGTATAACGCACTAAAAGACTAAAATTTATATCTTCACAATTGTGAAGGTTGGATAATACACACTTTATGGAATTTCACATGATCATGGGCATCATGACTAAATTCCTTCATATTTTACATGTAAATGTGCTTAGGAATGCATCATATGTTTAATTATGATTTGCTTGAGGCTTATAATCCACCTCTATTTTAACCCTTGGTTGTATTGCATTCGACAAATCTTAATCTAGGGCATTTCACTCTAGCCTCAGTCAATGCCATCATCAATTGACAACTAAAACATATTAGGAATATTGACATTTAGGTGTTCATGAAGGTTGGATATCACTTGCATCAAGCTAAGTGGTACACCACATACTAGACAAATATATAATATCCTTGATTATACTAAGATGTGGTAATGAAACCCACTACTCATCAAGAGGGATGGTTTGTGATAGAAAGAATCATAACCTTTACATTGGGACCATTTTGTGTCAAATACAACTTGGTTGACTGTACTCAAATGATGCTAGATAGTTGACAAATGGAAAAGTAACATTTGTTAACACATGACGACAATATCAAGGCATCAAACATTCTACCTAACTTGGATTTTGGTACTCAGCTATGGGTTGACATAACAAAAAATATTACCACCCAATCTATGGGTGACACTTGGTAGTAAGAGAACATAATTGATTTGATGGATAGCTCATGTAACACTCTATACACTCGAGGATTTTATATTAAAAAGAATACCAGAAAAATGAGAGTAAAAGATACAAAATAGACATTGCTTAGCAACCCATTACATTACATACTATCATCATATCTAAATTTTCACCTAAATCTGGTGAGCTCTTAGCGTGGATTACAAAAAGATTGTATCGATAAATGAAAAACTTACATAATACCCCAAAAATTTTCACTATTATGTAATACATTATCGAGAATCATTTTTCCCTATGGCTCTGTGAACACCCAACTTTATTTTTTGCCACTTTGATCTCTTTACTTCCTTGTTTCCTTAGCACTTTGACTGGGGTTGTTTTCCACTTCTTTCGTGTCAACAAGGGGGGCAGAGGAGCTTGTGTTGCCATGAGGGGCATGAAGACCAAATAATGCCATTCACCTTAGAGGAACCAATTCATCCTCCAAGAACAACACTTTTTTAGTTTACTTCAATAGAACCTTCCTACTCTCACCTGTATTATTAGGATTGCTAGCAAGTTGAGCCTACAAGGTTGAAATAACCTCACCCAACTTAGTATCAATTCTCTGTATATAATTTTTGGTGTCTTTTCCCTCTGATGGTTCCATAATCCTGCACTCGTAAACCCAATATGCAAACCCAGAGTAAACTTTAATCGCTTCCAAGCGTGGGGAGAACCAACTCGCCACTCTACAAGCATCAAGTTGTGACCAAAAAAAGATTATGCATGCCCATGTTAGCGCTCAAGAGATTTCCTATACACATCAACTTTTCATTCTAAAATCACCAGCCCCAACAAAACCACAAATAGACCCCCAACCGGAACAAACTCACGATTAAGAGAAAACCCAGGATGTGAAGTGTTTCAGCAGAAACAGGATGAACATAACCTTTGGTTTTCACCCTATATTGAGTTTAAAAATTCCACTTGCACTCCTTTCGCCCCTTTGGAATGATTCTTGGAGTTGACGTGAAATGGGGCAGGTTAAACTCATATCCATGGGAGGTGTCATCATTCCCTCCTCCCTCTTGGTTGCAATCATCAAAACTTACCTGCAAATAATACATTTCTTTAATCCCTCGAGGTTCATCTCATATCTTAAGGTATAGGCTCCCATATGACCTCACTATTCATAGCCAAGGTTCCCACCACTTTTTGAGTTGCTTGGTTTGTTAACCAGTTCACTACGACATTATTGTGTTTTAAGACGTGATAGTATCGCAAATGCAATAATTTAGTGGATAGTTTGCATGTTTGACATAATATTGAAGTCATCCTGGTGTCCATCGATTTTGTGCCATTGATCATGTGACATATGAGTAGAAGTGAATCTTCACAGACTATTACCTTCTACATTTTCTTTGCCTGAGCGATCTTTAAACCTTGATATAATATGTATGTCTATGCCAGATTATTGGACAAGATGCCAAGACTCCATGAATAAATTGCTTCAATTGTTCCTTCTAGATTATAAATAACCCCCCCGCCCCGCCCTGTACTACCACCATGGATCCCACTTTGAGGCTCCATCGAAGAAGAGAAAATAAGTAGTATGTTTTGAACTACATCTGAGAAGTTCCTCTTTCATAATTCGTAGTTGCTAGCCAACCTTTAGAGCAACTTTTTCTTTTTTCCAAGCGATGTTTCCTTAAATATTAAATTGGGCCAACAAGGGCTCTTCAACCACTTCCAATTGTTTCCTATGGGAGGTTAGAAAATCTCTAGCATTGAAATGCTCAACAAGGAGGGATACTACTCTATTGGCTACAATTTTCGGTGCAACACTTTCTTGCCTAAAAATTGTTCTATTAGCTAACATGATTGTCCAACTAATACACTTTGGAAGTGTTAACCATATTTGTTTAAACATGGTCTTGTTTTTAAAGGACCCCTTACATGTTAAACCTCATTTTCCAAAAAGAGATTTTCAAGATGTTAGTTTGCATAAGCGATTCTCAATTCTCGTTAATGCCTTTTTCCAAACTAAGGTAGTAAAACTGCATTTCCAATATAAATGAGGTATAGATTCAGTACTTTCCAAGCAAAGAGTGCACCTTGAATGTCCCTGGATCCCTCTTTTAGCCAAGTTTTCTACCGTTAGAATTTTCTTATGTGCTAAAGCAAAACAAAATGTGTTTATTTTAGGAATCCTGTCAACATGCCAAATCTTTTTCCATAATGGGGATTTAGGGGTAAGAGATACCTTTTCCAACTGTGATTCATATCCCTTAATTACTGAATATACTGATGATCCCCAACATCTTTGATCATTACCTTATCACATTTTTGGAGCACACCCACTTAAAAGAACATTCATTTGTTGAACTAGATGTAGAAGCCTTGGAGGAACTTCTACAAAGCTCCAATTGTTCCACAAGCCATGTGTGGTCCAAGTAGAGATATCAAAGATAGTCATGAGTCCAAGAGAATCCAACCAACACTTCAATGGAGCCAGTTCTTGTGTATGAACCAATGGCTTGTTTCATGTTATATTGTCATTCCAAATGTCATTTAATCCCCCATTACCTGGAATCCACGTAAGATATGGTTGAATTATAGGAATTGTAACATTAACCAATTTCTATATAGGATATCCATTTCTAGCAAGAGGAAGCACATCTAGACATCGTTTTCTGGGTCCAACAAAATATTTATTAATTAAGACCTTTTTCCACCATTCATATTTCCCAATGACCATCCTCCATAAGATCTTAGCCCCCAAAGAAAGGTCATTAGTCCAAGATAAAAAAAATCCCCAGACCACCATGTGGTTTAGGAGCCCTCGTGGTGGACCAACTAATTAGGTGGAACATGTTATTATTGGATTTACCACCTTGCCATAAAAATTGTTGAATACCTACTAGAGCCAAGAGAATCGAACATTGAAAAATAGGAAGAGCAGATAACACAACTTTGATAAGAATGATTCTCCCTATTGAGTTTAACCAATGGGGTCCCCATTTCACAAATTTTGACTTGATTTTATTTAAAATTTGTTGCCACAAGTTAGAAGTAGGGGAACAAAGGTAAATAAGCATTCCCAAATATGTAAAAGAATTCCATGTAGACTTAAATGGAAAATGGAAATTTTTAGAGAGTATTATCAGGGAGCTTTGACTTACATTCCAAGCATATATATATATATATATTATGACTTTTCAAATGATTAATTATACCTCCATATGATTGAGTAAACAGGTCCAAATTTTCCTTAAACCTTTTAGTTATAGTGATTGAAGCGCCACATAAAAGAAGTGTGTCATCTGCAAACTAGGAATGGTTTATGCTTTTCACTCCTCTAACTATTCAAATTTTAGGTAGTAAACCATTGTTCCAATCTTATTCTAATTTCATACTTAAATATTCCACCATAATTATGTACAATAACGGAGATAGGGGGCAACCTTGTCTCAACCCTCTAATTACATTGAGAAAGCTTGTTGGGCGCCCATTAATTAATAAAGAGATCTAGGGAATACTGATACATGTAGAAATCCATCAGATGAAATCATCACATAACCCAAACCTATGAAGGACGTCAAAAAGAAAAGAATGTCTCAACCGATGAAAATCACAAACCATATCGATCTTGACTATCATTCATTTATCCCCTTTAACTTTGCTCGTATGTATTGCTTCCTGGAATAGAATAATATTTTTAGTAATTTGTCTTTTCGCCATGAAACCACATTGGTTCTTTGATATCATTTTAGGGAGCAAGAGTTTGAGTCTTGTCGCTATAATTTTTGCTATTATCTTGTATGAGGCATTGCAGAAAGAGATCAATCTTAACCTAGAAAA
Organism: Picea engelmannii; assembly: GCA_009831015.1. Taxonomy (NCBI): domain Eukaryota; kingdom Viridiplantae; phylum Streptophyta; class Pinopsida; order Pinales; family Pinaceae; genus Picea; species Picea engelmannii. Next base: position 479,074 of record ML782466.1, on the reverse strand, counting down.
AGATGCAGGATTTTCTTCCCTGGGAATTAGGGCCAAAAAAGCGGAATTTGTGGCTCCTCCAATTCTAAATGATTTATGAACACATTGTTTCATTCTAATTATATCACATTTGATTGTATTCCAACAAGCACTATAGAAATGGATAGTAAATCCATTTTTCGCATGAGCTTTGTCAAGTTAAGCTCCCAAATCGCAGTTTGAATTTCATCCTCTCACACCCTCTGCATAATCATTTCATTTTCTTCCAAAGAAATAGATATTGATATGTTCTCTAACATGGTAGTAGTAACATCAGGTTTCGTTCCTTCTTTTTCCAGATAAATATCCCTAAAGTGAAGATAGGTTGCTTCTTTAATTTTGTTAAAGGTATTTAGTGTCTCTCCATTGGTGGATGTTATCTCTTTAACAACATTCCTCTATAATTTGGCTCTCGCTTGCTTACAAAGTAAGTTGTATTCCTATCCATTGCCTTGAGCCATAAACTTATATATTTCAATCTCCAACTCATTTCCTCCTTTCGAAGGAATTTTTCATATCTTCAAAATGTTTCTCTTTCTTCATCCACCATTCCCTGAGTAAATTGCTCGAGCTCAATTCTACTTTATATGCTTTCTAACTTATCCCTGTGAGTTTGAACCTTGATATTAGGAGAAGAGAAGTGAGTTTTATCCCATTCCTTGAGCACTTTATTTGTATCTTTTAGCTTGTGTTCCCATAAATGCACTGGTGAACCAACCACCTAGTTACACCAAGTTCTCCTTATAATGTCAATCGTCATTCTATCCTAAAGCTAAAGGGATTAAAATTGAAAGGGATATGGCCATAATCAATCACTTCTTCGTGTAGTAGTACAATGGGTTTATGATCTAATGCGGCCCTATGAGTTTGAACCTTAATCTTAGGAGAATAGAAGTGAGTTTTATCCCATTCCTTGAGCGCTTTCTTTGTATCTTTTAGCTTTTGTTCCCATAAATGAACTAGTGAACCAACCACCCAGTTACACCAAGTTCTCCTTATAATGTCAATCGTCATTCTATCCTAAAGCTAAAGGGGATTAAAATTGAAAGGGATATGGCCATAGTCAAGCACTTCTTTGTGTATTAGTACAATGGGTTTATGATCTAACGCGACCCATAAATGATCCTAGAAGAAGTTGCAAAATCACTTTCCAAAAATGTGCTCTTAACCAAGAAACTGTCAAAACTTGCAATTATATGCCCAGGGCCAATTCACTTATTTGTCCAAGTGTGTTTTCCTCTCTAGGTTTTAACATCCACTAAGTCCCATAATGAGATAAAGTCTTTCGTACTCTCTCTAAAGGGATCTTACACTATACTTCCTCCCCTTTTCTCCCTTTGACTAAGGGTAGTGATAGTATCCCCTACCACTATATGATGGAACCATTGTATCATTCCTTTCAAATTGGTTAATGAATCCAAACACTTCCCTTTTTCATAGTATAAGATGGGCATATATATATTTATTAAATTGATCTCCTAACCTGAATGTCAATTTTTAAGACGGGAAAACAACCAATGTTGTGAATGCTAACTATGAGTTGTCCACCAAAGAGAACCATTCCATACAATACACAAGCCCTCCAAGGCCACTCTAGAACTAACTATTAGTCCTTCATTGTTTTTCCATAACTTATTACATCTTAGAACAACTTCTTTTGTGTTTAGTTTAGTCTCCTGGGTTATGAGAATCGAGGGATTTTCTTTCTTGACCAAACTCATGATTGATTCCACTTTTCATTTACTCCCCAATCCCCTATAATTCCAAGAGATGATATTAATTACTTACTTGGAGATTTTTGAAAC
>ML782466.1:433155-477186 GCA_009831015.1 Picea engelmannii | reverse complement strand
CTTTGATTCCTTGGGGTTCTTTTTCCCATTAGACTTGGGAGGGTATGTTGTTTCCCTAGCTCAATTTATTTCTCTGTCATTTCTTCTCTTTTGTCTTTTGTAGGTTTTTTGCCAAGTTTTCTTCGATATTTTCCTTCCATATCTATCTCTTCCAAATCCTCATATGTCCTTTCATCTTCTTCATATAGACTATGATAATAAGAGCCGAGGTCTAAATTAATAGGAACCACAAATGAAGGTGGTGGGAGGTCCTCTACATGAATAGGATTGTTACGCTCAAACTCAAGCGACGAGATAAATTCAAGATTCATCTCATTGTCAAGGATCACAATATTGTGAATGCTACTAATCAACGAGATGCCCATTATTTCAATAGTAGGAATGGATTCTCCTTGAGAAAGTAGTTCATAGTTGTTTTTATTAGAAAAGCTTGTTATCCCTTTCAACCTTGTTGTTGGAGCATCTTTAGACCCTATCTCCTTAGCCCTAGATGTGTTAGCCTTAGATATTGCCCCCGATGTTCTCTTTGTGCCTATCAGTTGTGTTGTAATTACAATGATGACTTTTTCTTTGGTTATTGTGTTGTGGCTGACCTGTTGTTAATTTTTTTTTTTAACTTGCTGCCACTAGTCTTCTTTTTCCTTAACTCCTTTCTTAGTTTTTTTTTTGTTTGCACTTGAAAGGAAGTTGCTCATATTCCATTGTTTGGATATGCTTCCAGTAATAAGGGATCAACTACACCTCTTCTGGTAAACCCTTTTTCAATTCAACCTCTACACAAATACGTGCACATGTCATCATTCCATCCTTTGGCTCTACCTTATCTATGTAGGTCCCTAAAGTATTCTTAATAACCTTCAAGACTTCATCATTCCATAAATGCAACGGAAGATGCAATAGTCTAACCCAAAATGGAACAACCGAAGGGATATCATTTTTAGGGTTGAAGTCCCACATCCAACTAATTAAATACAACCCTTTGGTTCCATAAAAATACAACCCATTTTAAAATATTAAATCCATATCCTCTTTATTTCCAAAACATAAAGTATAGAATCCTCTTTTGCATATATAGTGTGAAGGCTTTCCTTTGATCAGACCAACCAAACTCTTTTAGATCTAGTTCATCGTGGCCTTTGGGGAAGGACAAACCCTTGTAAATTGGCCAATCAAGACCCTACCTACAAGATTTAGAGCCACGTACCTTTCATTCTCTGCGGGAATTTGAACTTTCAGGATTTCATCCAAACTCTTAACAAATAGTCTCGACGCACTTTTGATCGACTTACTCGGCAAGGAAACTAGTGTCCTAGATGCATCTTCCTCTGAGGGATATGGAGAGGAGGGGGGTGCACCCCCCGAAACAATGCCCATGAGGTTGCAATATTCAATCACTTCATATCTCTAGGGTTTTCATAGTTGTTTTGGCTAATACATCCCTGTACAATTTTGACCAATCTCTACTAGCTCTATTGATTAGTTTTGCCTTGCTACTTTGAAGATTGTTACTTGTTTACAATTCAAAGGTGCTTTCTTAAGCTACTACTTTATATTATATTTCCTACTATTTGACATTATCTCTACATAATGACCTCATAATTGTCTATTATCGTTGGTCTATAGAGTATCTCCACTTGTATTGCCATTATTGCCTACAATTGAGTATGCAATTGATTATTTGATTAATGCATATGTATGCTTCAGGGTATGACAAACACTATTGTATTGTTGTATTGTGTATGTGATTGTTTGTTGAAATGTGTGTGTGTGTGTGTCCATTGGATGTAGCTTGGGTGGTTGTGAGGAATGGTGTTATCCTCCCCACCCAGGTTCAATTCCTTGTAAGTGACATGTGATGTTGCTCCTGTTGTTAAGCAATCAATATCCCACCAATTGTTGAGCAATCAATCTCCCACCAATCCTGACCTCCCCATGTCCTCTCATAGATTTCGGGGGGGGTTTCGTGGACGTAGCGAGCTACTGGTCTTTGATGGTGGGTGGGTGAGTGTGTGTGTGTGTGTAACAAGTATTTTTCAAATGAGAGGAGGATGAGACTAGTTTTTTTTTTCATAACGAAGATAGTTTTGTGCCTCTGACCTAGGGCTTTTAGATAAGTTTTGTCCCCTGTGGACTAGTACAATGTTGGTTTGGACTCTTTAGCCAATACATTGGATGGAAGCCAAATTTTTATTTCTCTTCTTGAAGAGACTATTTTAGCTTGAAAGGGTAGAACTTCAAGGGAGGGTGTAGGGTTTACAAACCCAAAGATACATGGTTCGAGGTTGAGCCCTACTACAAACCTTTGGTCATTGGGATTTCCTACTGATGGTGTAATATTTGTTGTAGAGAGAATGGGATTCAAAACATTGGTTTTAGTGGTAAGGTGGGTCTCGTAGAATTATTGTCAATGATGTCAAATTCATGCAATGGGGTTAATTTCAGGAGTCGATTCAATGTCAAGACTAAGGAATTTTGTGTGGAGGATAGTTGTTCAAGCTTTAAGGTGAGTACAAGGAAGGTAATTCGGGATAGTACCATATTGTTTTTGGGCTATGCTCATTTCCCTAGCCAAAGGTTAATAGTTTTGAAGGAAAGGTTTTCCAACAATGAGTTTCACATTGGACAAATGCACTCTATTCCAATGGTAGAAGCATGTGAAAGTGTGTTCAAGTTTAGGGTTTTGGCTCTGTAGGAATAAATTGGGAAATCTCATATAGTTGAGCTCAAAGTTTAACATGATGTGAGTATTCAATTTGGTTATGTTGATTTTGGGCATATTGAAGGATTCGGGAGGTTTGAGTTTTAGAGTTTTGGGAAAATTGGGCTAGGAAGGTTTACATCTGTAAAGATGACGGTTTTGTTGTAGATGGGAATACCAATATCAAAGGTGATTATGGAAGGTTGGAGGTGATAATAATAAGGAATTGGGAAAAAGAAGAGGAAGAAGTGTATAAAACAAAAGAGTGCTTTTGTCCAACTAGTCCTTGGAGAGGACATAAGGATGCATGAGGTGGTTGCTATGGCTTCTCAAACCCTGGTTGGTTGATTTCATGGTGGGAAGTTGAATGGGGCATCGTTAAAGGTGTGGTTATAGAGTGAATGGGCACCTTGCTTGGGGTACATTCCAAAATTCTTCACGTTGGTAATGTTGATATTATGGTAGTCATCGGAGGTATTAACCTCCACGTGTAACCCTGACAAGAATAGAATATTCTGGGAAGCAAGAAGAAACCCTAAAGCATTGAAAATAACCCTAGAAGATAAGTTGGCTAAACGAAATATCTAATATTGAGTTTTTATCCTCCAGAATCAAAAGTCGGCCCAGACAGCTAAGGAGAAGCAATATATTTACAGTAGACCATAACTCATTTGACACACACAACTCACAACTACAAAAATGTAAGAGTGTGCACTGCAGAAACTGAGTAAGTGCGCAAGTCTAGATAGTAGTTGCAGTTGCAGCTACTGCAACTTGTATTCTCGGTTTAGGCTTGGACTTTCTATTGGTTATGGTTTGGACTTTCTGCCTTGTGTGCTAGCTCTGGAGAGAGGTACGCTACATTGATTGGCTATTAGGCCTAGGTTTTGCTTCCATAACTATTCTTTGTCAAGGTTAAGGTGCTCGGGGGTGGCTTCGACCGGCTTCGACCTATGGTTGGGTGACAATATTGCTATATTGTCTATGGTTAAACAAGCACACCTATTATTTCTAACAGGTATGAGGGTGGTTGAGGTTTCTATTCAAAGCTCAAGAGGATTTGTGGAAGACCAAGTCCCATCACAAGAAATAGAATTATATCCAACCCGTGCTCAAACAATGGACACTCTTTTTTAATTTTCACTCACAAAGGATTGATATTATGCCAATATCAGTAAAGTGTTCCAGTCTTCCTTTGGCTTTCTAGTCGTTGGGTTTATGCTTGGATATGCTTCCAATCATCAAGGATCAACTACACCTATTCTGGTAAACCCTTTTCCAAGTTAGCCTCTATACAGATACGCACACAAGCCATCATTCCATCCCTTGGCTCTGCCTTATTTATGTAGGTTTGTTGGCCCTTGACCAAGTTTTGGGAATTTCTTGGTCATGATGACCTATTTTGGAACTTCGATGGCCTGTCGAAGGAGGAGCGCAAGACGAAGTGGAGATCAAGGGATCTCGACCCTCTTTTTGGGCCCCTTTTTGGGTTTTGGGGAATATGTAAGGGGAAGGGGACGTCGGCCCATGGGTTTACCCATGTTTAGGCCTATTTTGTATGTATATATAGATGTCTAAGCCATATAGAGAAGTAGTGGAAAGCGGATGATATATCTATGTGATGTAGGCTAAGTGCCAAGAGTTGGATCTGTGTGATCAAGGCTTTGTGCATTCTGTGTAAAACTTGTAGAGCTGAGTGCAAGTCCCTTTGCGATACGATAGGGGGATTAGTGTTGTAATGCAAGGAAGAAGGATCTAGCGAGTTGCGCAGATCTTTTGTCCTGTGCAGAGTAAGGGTTTTGAGGTTTTGTGCTTGTAACCAATTGACCGAAGACTATAAAGAAGAAGAGTTGGTGGACGTAGCCCCAGAAGAGGGGTGAACCACGTAAATCCTGTGTTATGATGCTTTGTGATGGTCTTAATGAGTTTATATCTTCTTTTGGTAAAGTGCTTTGATGTAGTTGGATAGATCTACTTGCTTTGTGCTTATTATATGTGGGAATGCTAGATCTAATCTACATGGTTGTGCTTGGTGCTTAATCTAACCTATTTAGCTATGCTAAGTGCTTGGATACAATAGGTTAATGTGAATATTGTGATGCTTTGTTTTATCAGCAAAGCAGATAACGATTGTATATTAAGGAACCAAAGGTGTTAAGTGCTTTAATAAAGTGTTATAATCATAGATTTGTGTCCCGACTAAGGTTGCAGACACTTGAGTCCTGCAACCAGCCTTGCCTCTACCTTGGGTGAGACTTCATCTGCTTCGCAGGTGTTTCCGAAAGGGTCGGTAGTTAGGGTTTTGTTGGTGCGTTGTTGTAGGGTTGAACCCTGGGTCTGCCCCTGTGCCAACAAATGGTTCCATTGTCGGGAAGTGAAACTGTGATTGCTGGGAACTGAGAAAGAAGAAGCTTTGTGCAAAGATCCATCCTGAAACTGTGAAAGCTCTGTGCGTAGATCTATTTCCCTAGTGCGTAGTATTCTACTTGACTTATAAAGCTTCGTGCCAAAGAAAGAAGGTCAGATCTGAAAGAAAGAAGACCGATCTAAAGAAAGAAGATCAGATCTGAAGGAAAGAAGCAAGATCTGAACGCTTGGCACTCTAAGAAAGGTAAAAGTAAGAATTTTTTATTAAAAGAGGTAAGATCTGTAAGCTTTGTGCTCTGATAAAGGTAAGAATAGTTAAAAAGTTTTAGATCTGAAAGCTTTGTGCTCTGTAAAAGTAAGATAAGTGAAAATTTTTGTTTCTAGAGTATGGATATAGGTATGATTGATAGATTATGTCCTAGCTTAAAAACTAGGGCACTAATAGATGACAGAAGGTTTGATATGAATAGATATGATAAGAATCATGAAAGATATGTTATACCTATGCATATAAAAGATGTTTGGACTAACAAATGGATGCAGGATCCTAGAAATAAATTGTTGCAGGTTAGCTCATACAATCCTAACGCACAGTACAAGAGAGGTTGGGGATCATTTAAAAGAAAGAGAGGATTGACCCTTTGTTATAGTTGTAGAATACCAGGACATCTTGCTAAGGAATGCCCTGGAAGAAGACCTAGTTGTCTTTGTTGTAAGGCTATGGACCATGAAGTGTTGGATTGCCCCAGAATGATTGTTAAGCTTGAAAGTATGAACATAAGACAAGAAAACCCTAAGCCAGATCCAGAAACTAAGGCTATAGAAGAACCTGAGAAAGAATCAAAGAAGGCATTACTACAGATGAAAGAAACCCTGAATAACCACCGACATGTTAGATTATTAGAGATCTTCAAAGCGAAGAAATGCACCGAAGTAAGAATAGGTGACTTCGACATTGACTGTATTCTGGATGAAGAAACACAGGTGAATATTATGCCAGAGAGAACTTGGGAAGCTATAGGGAGGCCTTCTAGGATTCCTTCATTAGGAGGAATAGGGTTATTCAGAGGAAAATTGGTAAACCTGTGTGGAAGGCTCACTCAGATACCTATGAACGTTAATGGAACTTCGACAGTGGAATATTTTGAGATTATTAAGTTTATTGAAGACATCACCCTGTTTACCATGTTAATAGGAAAACCTTGGATTGACAGAGCTCAAGCCAGACGAAAGGAAAAAGAAGAAGCCTCGAAGCAGAAGAAACAAGACTTAAAAGATTTCATGGCTAGAAGGATCGCACAATTGATTGAAGAACAAGAGAACATATCGAAGCTAGTTGTCACTAGAAACATTGATGCCGAAGCTGCAAGAACATTAGGAGACCCACAGAGGACTGAAGTACTTACTCCAGATAAAGAAGAGGTATTATCCCTGAATCCTAGGAAAGAATCTCAACAACGTGCAGTGACTATGTTAAAAGACGATAAGAATCAAAATGGAAAAGAGGCTATCGAGACGAAGCTCACTGGAAAGAAGGCTAGAAAGTTAAGTAAGAAGAGGGCTAAGATTGGAAAATTACAGAAGATTCCAGAGGGAACTTCGCAGCAAGAAAATTTGCAGAATTGGAGCTTCGCTGGGATATCAGAACAACGACCCATGGCACTTCGCCATGGCGAAGCAATATAGCCATTGGGGCTTATATATCAGTTCGAATTTCGCTCCGAACAGACACAAAAGCAATAAAGGGTCGTCATTAGACCGTTGGACCGTGCCATACTAGATCAAACAAGAGTTAATAGGGGCTCATAACTGTTGCATGCGAACCGTTGTTGAGTTGCCTACTTATCCCTTCGCGTCATGCACGTAGAACACTTTTGCTAACTGAGAATTTGAAGCCCGCAAATTAAACGAATTGCCTACAGTGATCATTGTGCCCTTGCTATTATTCCAGTGCAGTGTCTAAGTCCATCGTGACCCTGATAATTTTAATCCCAAGCACATATGTCCGACGAGCTCACCACAGTTGAAGAATCAGTGACAGAAGTTCTCCTCGACTTGATGACAGAGAGACTCATGTCGGAAAGAGGAGTGTCTACAGGTATACAAGCATCGTCGACAAGAGGACTGTCGACCTCTCCATCCACTACCCACTGAGCTAGACCGTCCCTTGAAAGGTGAACTAAGCACAAGGATGACTTAGTGAATGCTAAGTTGATTCCGAGCATCCTACTTGCGTATCTACCACCTCTAAGCGGCGCAATAAACCGAGACAGTGTGCCCAAAGACTTTGAATACGCGTTTGTCACTGCATACCTTCTGAAAGAGGTGCGTGCAGTTCATGTTGACCAGAATAAGCCCGTAGCGTTGAAGTTTAGCGACTTCAACCTCGGCGATAGGAAGGTTTACAGCATGCTCGCCCCGCATAAGTATCTGATGAGAACAAAAGGAAAGAACTCAAAGATTACCCCTCAGTCATGGACCCAGAACCTCACGCAGTCCACCTTACTGAATGTTATGAAGATTTCGCACTTCGAGCGACACTAGGAGGTGAACACATAAGTCAAATTACTATTGTCTTGCTATCATGGAGGTTATTTGTGGTTGAATCGCTGCATCACAACGGATCCGACATTAATCAATCGGATCACAGGGCTAAGCATGAAAGGCCTCGACCCACAGGATTTCTACCCCGGAAAGATCGCAGATCACACTCTTTCCCAGAGGATAAAGGATACTTATGGAGATGTAGAGAAGGGCACACGAGGCTACAAGGTAGCCTCTATCAAGAGTGGTGCAGTGCGCCTAGCCTATCAATTGATCACAAAGAAATTAGTTCGCAAGAACCGGCCCACCCAAGTAACCGGATTTGTAGTCGACCTCGTAGGGAAGTGCGCGGAGGGCCTACACATGAATTGGGCGAAGTACTTGGTGAACCATTTAGAATTGGACTGCAGGGAAGCGCAAGACCAAGGATATGAGTTCCACTTCAGTTGGCTTCTCATCTTAATTGCATTCATCACATGGGAGATGCCATAAGGTGTGACCTTCCCAGACATCGAGCCCTTTGAACCACTGGCTGCAAAGTTCAGTACGTTGTGGTACTCCAACGACATGAACAAGCAGTGGCAATCAAATGCCATATTCCACACTTATTACACCTAGATGAAGACCGCTATCTAGTCTGAGACGCGTATAACCCCGAACACACTCCACAGGTTTAGACCCTTGATGAAATTCAACGCGGACCGCCATTTCATCTATATCACAGCGCGCGTTGATGAGCATAAACAATAGTTGTAGTCATACTACAAGATGATGGAGGAAGACTTAGAAGAGATTACCAAGGAATGGTCGGTGGACCTCCTTATCCCATCGGACCCCGCAGAGCTATCTGATATCGACAATCCAGAAGCAACGCATGATACACTTGGACCGAGCAAGACTAAGAAAAATGAAGAAGCCCAAGATGTCCACAATACCTCGGTGAAGACTGCTTCTATCTCACCTGAGCAAGGAGGTGATGATGAAGAGATATATGGCGTAAAATTCGAATAAGAGAAAGGCGAGGTTACACCGCCTATAGACGAGGAGGACCCCTCGAAGAAAAGGAAGGTTTCCCCTCCAAAAATTTCCTCAAGGAAGAAATTGAAAGAAACCAGGACTAGGTTTGAGACCACCCTCACCTCAGACGACTTCGACTTCATCGTCGCATAGCAGAGAAGTAGGAAGCTAAGCAGGAGGAGGTGTTCAGTCGGATCAAGGTTGAACTTCAAGAAGTGCAACAGGCACTACAGTCCAGCGGCATAATTTCTACTGCGCCTCTATCAACAGGAACACCAGAAATAGGAGATGAGCCAGCTCAACTCCATCGGATTGCTAATACAGTCGAAGCTCATCTTCGACGAGCATAGGAGGAGACAACGCAAGACACCCAGGCTTTGGCGCAAGCACAAGAAGACCTTATAGAGCAACGCAGTACTGCCGATTGCGAGAAGCTTACTCTGCAAGAGAGGTTCGATAAAGAAAAAGCCCAGCTACATAAAGAAAAGGAACAATTTCTCGCAGAGCAACTCAAAGTTAAGGAAATGGTTCACATAACACTTCGCTCTGTGACAGTAATTGAAGTAAAGGCCAAAGAACGAGTTCCACTCCAAGTGGCACAACTCGAAGACGTAATCCAACAACTCCAGCATCGCATAATAGACTTGGAGCTCCGCATTGTGCCCGAGACCCCTCAAGATGTACAAGACCAAAGGGAAGCCATTGCCTGCAACACAGTTGACAGATTAAGAGATCTTGCCTCGGAGTGCAAGTAGTTGAGTAACCATAGCGTTCAAACATATGAAAACCTCACTGAGAATCCTGAGTTACAGGCATTGGAGTCGCGGCTCCAAGAAGTGAAGCAGTATGCAGATACACTATAGGCGCAATTGAAGGCCCTGTCAGCTATACACAGAATGAAGAGGTCTCATGAACAACGTACAACTCAACAACAGATCCATATGCTTCAAAGCAAAGTGATGGAAGTCACTTAACGACTTCAACCTGCACAAGATAAGGCATGTCTGTTGTTTACAGAGGTCGAGAGCCAAGGAGAAGAGCTAGAACAAGTCGTTCTCACAGCAGAACAATGCCTAGAAGGACCAGTGAACGACGCAGTGATCCAGGAGTTCACTGAACAAGAGGCCACAACAAAGCAGCAAGTCGAAGTAGCTCGAGGCGTTTGAGGTAGAATTGCTCAGACCAGAGTGACTCGAGATGAGTCACAGGTGAGTGTTAGGGGCCTGTTGGCCCTTGACCAAGTTTTGGGAATTTCTTGGTCATGATGACTTGTTTTGGAACTTCGATAGCCTGTCGAAGGAGGAGCGCAAGACGAAGCGAAGATCAAGGGATCTTGGGCCCCTTTTTGGGTTTTTGGGAATATGTAACGGGAAGGGGATGTCAGCCCATGGGTTTACCCATGTTTAGGCATATTTTGTATGTATATATAGATGTCTAGGCCATATAGAGAAGTAGTGGAAAGTGGATGATATGTGATGTAGGCTAAGTGCCAAGAGTTGGATCAGTGTGATTAAGGTTTTGTGCATTCTGTGTAAGACTTGTAGAGCTGAGTGTAAGTCCTTGTGCGATACGATAGGAGGCTTAGTGTTGTAACACAAGGAAGAAGGATCTAGCAAGCTGCGCAAATCTTCTGTCCTGTGCAGAGTAATGGTTTTGAGGCTCTGTGCCTGTAACCGATTGACCGAAGACTATAAAAAAGAAGAGTTGGTGGACGTAGCTCCAGGAGAGGGGTGAACCACGTAAATCCTGTGTTATGATGCTTTGTGCTTTGATGTAGTTGGATAGATCTACTTGCTTTGTGCTTATTATATGTGGGAATGCTAGATATGATCTATATGGCTGTGCTTGGTGCTTAATATCATCTGTTTACCTATGCTAAGTGCTTGGATACAGTAGGTTAATGTGAATATTGCGAGGCTCTGTTTTATCAGCGAAGTAGATAACGATTGTATATTAAGGAACTGAAGGTGTTAAGTGCTTTAATAAAGTGTTATAATCATATATATGTGTCCCAACTAAGGTTGCAGACACTTGAGTCCTACAACCACCCCTGCCTCTACCTCGGGTGAGACTTCATCTGCTTTGCAGGTGTTGCCGAAAGGGTCGGTAGTTAGGGTTTTGTTGGTGCATTGTTGTAGCGTTGAACCCTGGGTCTGCCCCTGTGCCAACAAGGTCCCTAAAGTATTCCCAATAACCTTCAAAACTTCATCATTCTAGCAATGCAACATAAAATGCAATAGTCTAACCCAAATTGGAACAACCAAAGGGATGTCATTTTCAAGGTTGAAGTCGAGCGTCCATTTTTTAAAATACAACCCTTTGGTTCCATAAAAATACAACCCATTTTAAAATATTAAATCCCTATCCTCTTTGTTTTCAAAATAGAAAGTATAGAATCCTCTTTTGCATAAACAATCTGAAAGCTTTCCTTTGATCAGACCAACCTAACTCTTTTTGATCCAATTCACCATGGCCTTTGGGGAAGGCCAAACCCCAATAAATTGGCTAATCAAGGCCCTATCAACAAGATTCAAAGCCTCATGCCTTGCATATGTTGTAGGAATTTGAACTTTTAGGATTTCATCCAATCTCTTGACAAATAGTGTTGACACACTTTTGATCGACTTACTCAGTAAGGAAACTAGTGTCCTGAATGCATCTTCCTCTGAGGGATATGGAGAGGAGGGGGGGTGCACACCCTGAAACAATTCCCATGAGATTACAACCTTCAATCACTTCAGATCTTTAGGGTTTTGCAGTTGTTTTGACTAATACATCCTTGTACAATTTTGACTAAACTCAACTAGATCTATTAATTAGCTTTGCCTTGCTACTTTGAAGATTGTTACTTGTTTACAATTCAGAGGTGATTACTTAAGCTACTACTTTATATTATATTTATTGCTATTTGACATTATCTCTACACAATGACCTCATAATTGTCTATTATCATTGGTCTATAGAGTATCTCCACTTGTATTGGCATTATTGCTTACAATTGAGTATGCAATTAATTGTTTGATTCATGCATATGTATACTTTAGGGTATGACTATATATATATATATATGATTTGGACTATTTATCCAATCCATTGGATGAAAGCCAAAATTTCATTCCTCTTCTTGAAGAGACTATTTTAGCTTCAAAGGGTGGAAATTCAGGGGAGGGAAAACCCAAAGATACATGGTTTGAGGTTGAGTCCTAGTGGAAACCTTTGGTCATTGGGATTTCCTACCGATGGTGTAATATTTCTTGTAGAGAGGATGGAATTTAAAACTTTGGTTTTAGTGGTAAGGTGGATCTCGTAGAATTCTCGTCATTGATGTTAAATCCATGTAATGGGGTTAATTCCAGGAGTCAATTCAATGTCAAGACTAAGGAATTTTGTGTGAAGGATAGTTGTTCAAGCTTTAAGGTGAGTACAAGGAAGGTAAGTCAGGATAGTACCATATTGTTTTTGGGCTATGCTCGTTTACCTAGCCAAAGGTTAATAGTTTTGAAGGCAAGGTTTTCTGGCAATGAGTTTAAAGTTGGACTGATGCACTCTATTGCAGTGGTAGAAGGGTGTGAAAGTGTGTACAAGTCTAGGGTTTTGGATCTGTAGGCTTAAATTGGGAAATCTCATATAGTTGAGCTCAACTTTTAACACAACGTGACTATTTAATTTGGTTATGTTGATTTTGGGCATATTGAAGGATTATGGAGGTTTGAGTTTTAGAGTTTTTGGAAAAATGGGCTAGGAAGGGTTGTATCTGTAAAGATGAGGGTTTTGTTATAGATGGATTGGTTATGAGGAATGGAAGTGACATGGCAATGGAAGAGACAAAAGTTGGTTTGGTTCCACCATGTTCACTTAAGGAGTAGCGAGGAGAGATTAGGGGTCTTAGGAAAGCAATGGAAAAGGTTGCTAATATTGAGGTTATAAGTGATAAGGCATATATTTTGTTAAATTGTGGTGACATTACTAGTATCAAAGGTTATTAGGGTTCGTCAAAGGTTGGAGGTGATAGTGACAAGGAACTGGGAAAAAAGAAGAGGAAGAAGTGTATAAAACAAAAGTGTGCTTCGATCCATCTAGTCCTTGGAGAGGACATAAGGATGCATGAGGTGGTTGATATGGCTTCTCAAACCCTAGTTGGTTGATTTCATGGTAGGAAGGTGAATGAGGCGTCATTAAAGGTGTTTTTATAGATTTAATGGGCACCTTGCTTGGGGTACATTCCAAAACTCTTCACGTTGGTGAGAGGGTGGTCTAGGTTTTAATTCAAAGCTCGAGATAATTTGTGGAAGACCAAGTCCCATCACAAGAAATAAAATTATATCCAACCCATGCTCAAACAATGGACACTTTTTTTTAATTCTCGCTCATAACGAATTGATATTATGCCAATATGGGTTAAGTATTCCAATCTTCCTTTGGATTTCTAGTCATTGGAGGTTTTCCAATAGATTGGAAACAAGTTGGGTACCTTTACAGAAGTGGTCGCGAGCTTCTTGGAATTCATTAATATGTTTGTTGGTTATATACTAGTTAGAATTGGTTTAAGAGAGGTTCTAACATCGAAAATGACATTACATAAGGGTTGTCACTCTTTCTCTTGGACTTTGGATTATTCATGGGTGTCATTTAAATGTATTTGATGTCATCGATATGGTCATGTTGTTATGGAGTGTCAATTCCCTTTTAGGGAGAAGGCATGCGGGGGAAAGATAATGTGGATGGGGAAGATAAACCATCTTTAGGTTTGTTGATTCGAAACCTTAATAATATAATCAAATGATTGAAGGGTATGTGCCCCTTAAGAAGAATTTGGTTTAGGAGATGAAGGTTGATAAGAAGATTAGCATAATTGTTGAAGGTTGGGTTAGGGATGATTCATTGGTCCTTTACTCAAATCTAGGAAGCATTCTTCCAATTTTGGAGGCTCAACTTGAATAAGATCTACACCAATGTGAAATGGGTAACTCCACCAAAGATTTAGCCCCATTAAATTTACAATTTCCTTCTTTTAATATTGAAAGAACAAGGATTGTAAATTCTTTAGGGGATGGGTGGAAGGGTTTGTTGGGTCCAAAGAATGGTTTGGTGGGAAGTTCTTTGCCTAATGTGAGTGGTAGTGTATGTCTTCCTATGGAGGGGGTTGGATTTTCTAAATAATTATCGATTGGTTGTGATTTCAATGATGAAAGTGGTGAGGGTGGGAATCGGATTAGGAAGTGGATGTGTGGAGGGAAGTAGATATAATTTAAGGTCCATGAAGTAGGCTATGTGTGATTTTGATGGGCGAATTGAAGGGAGTTTGGGTGGTGTTGATGGGGGGAATTGAAGGGAGTTTGGGTGGTGTTGATGGGGTGTTTTAAGGGAGTTTGGGGCGGTGTTGATGGGGTGTTTGAAGGGAATTTGGTTGGTGTTGATGAAAGTGGCCATAAAGGATCCAATAGAGGTAGAAGATATATTTTTTGTATTGCTCAAGAGAAGGCTCTTTATTAAATGTTATCTACTAAACAACACTCTATATTGGGGGATATTAGAGGTAATAATTCCATAGTAGGTGGAACCTCGTGATTTTCCCACCCTTAAATTGCAAAGAGATGGGTAGTCTTACAAAAAGGTAAGCCTTATGGATATTGGTGGAGTCTCAAAAACCTAATATATTGCTACTCTAAGAAACATTAGGTGATGTGGGGACAAAATTATTGCAGAGCTGGGGAAGCTTTTAGGGGGTTGGGAATTTATATTTGTAGATGCTAGGGGGAAATAAGGAGGGTTGATTTCTAGTTGGAGGGATAGATCCTTATACTATTCTAACTTCTATTCCTTTCACTTGGGATTTGGGGGTGTTTTATTCTTACAAGATTTTGATAAAAGGTTTTATGTCTTGAACATATATGGACCCAATTATGACAGGATGACATATTGGTAAAACGTGAGAGGGTGAAATATTGGTAAAAAAAAGTTATTACGACATCCATAAAATAGGAAAATGTTGTTGTATGAGGTGACCTCAACTTTTCTATTGGTAGGCCAAGAATATGGAATCCCTATGCTCAAGTTGATTATTTGTCTAATTTCTTTGTGAGGAATCCAGAGAAGGTGGGTCTTTTGTGATGTGGAACTAAATAAGATAAGGCCTGTTATCGCGCAGTTTGTAGCTAGGAGTAAAGGCTATAGGGTAGAAGGCCAAACTAGCATAACATGAACCTATCCCACCCAATGTCACCTCGATGGGTAGGTTCCTTCTCTTTAGGGAGGCTAGGCCCAGGGGAGACGTCCTCGATGACCTAGGGCTAGCCTCCCTAAAGAGAAAGAACCTACCCATCGAGGTGACATTGGGTGGGATAGGTTCCTGTTACGCTAGTTTGGCCTTCTACCCTATAGCCTTTACTCCTAGCTACAAACTGCGCGATAACATTTTGGCGTCATTGCCAGGGACGTCTCCCTTAGGCCTAGCCTCCCTAAAGAGAAAGAACCTTCCCATTATGGTGACATTGGGTGGGATAGGTTCCTGTTACGTCAGTTTGGCCTTCTACCTTATAGCCTTTACTCCTAGCTACAAACTGTGTGATAACAAGGCCTACTAGGAGAAATAAGGAAGTAGTGGAGAATATAGTTGCTAAAATGATTGTACCAATTTCTCCTATCAAAAGCCTTGATAAATGATTAGCTGTGGGTTAGGCAGTGCATTGAATCCAGGGGGGAATCTGATCATTTTACGATTTTTCTTGAAATGGAAACAATGGGGAGGAAACATCCAAGTCCCTTCAATTCTTAGTGGTTGGAGGAGGAATATCTTGTGAATTTGGTGAAAGAGAAATGGAAGCCCTATGATGGATCCTCTAATGTGTCAACAACTTTATAATTTGAGGACAACCTTAAGAGGATAGAGCAATAAGCTTTACATTGGTCTCATGTGAAAATATAAAATGATGAGTAGTAGCTTGTAGCCATTGAGCCAAAGTTAAATGATTTGTACTTTTAATGGATGGTTGATTTTCCCAATAAGAAGTACAGGGGTAGGGTTAACTATCTAGGGCATAGGAAAATGATGATTTTGGCAGACAAGGAAGCAACCTAGAGATTAAAAAGCATAGCTCTTTGGTTATAAAAAGGGAATGAAAACACTAAGTTTTTTCATTAGTATGCAGTCTATATGAAGAATTCTAACACTATATGGAAGATAAAAATAAATGATGAATTAGTGGCCACTAATTTTGAGGATATTACCAGAGTTGGTGTTGACCGCTTTAATGAGATATATAACGCATAAAGTAGGGTTACTATGGAAAAAGTGGTAAAAAAAACTTCTTTGTTTTCAAGCTCTGTGAATGAAGAAGAAGATGCTAGATTGATGGATAATGTATTAAAAGAGGGACTGCAAATATCTTTCCAAAAGGACAAAATCCCAGGGCTTGATGGATGGCCTGTGGAGTTTTTCCTGGGTTCCTATGAGCTCATAAAGGAGGATCTCTTGAGAGTGGTAGATGAGTCAAGGAGGGCTAGAAAAATGTTGGTTGCTTTTAATGCCACTTTTATATCCCTAATTACAAAATATATTGATCCCACTTCTTTTGAGGAATTTAGACCTATTTCTTTATGTAATTGTATATATAAGATTGTGGCAAAGGTAATAGTTATGAGGGTAAAGTTTCTATTTTTTGCCTCTACATCTGATGAACAATTTGGCTTCTTACCAGGTAAACAAATTCATGAATCCATTGGTGCGCCCTAGGAGGATCTTCATACAATCAAGACTAAAAGGCTACAAGCAATGGTTGTAAACTAGATCTCTCAAAAGCTTATGATATGGCTAACTAGTTATAGTTGAGGATGATGCTCACTCACTTGGGATTCGATGTTCCTTTTGTTAATTGGGTGGTGAAGTGTGTTTCCTATGTGTTTATCATAGTGGAAGAAGGGCTACGCAGGGATCTATTGGATGTAGAGAAATTTGGTTTGTTAAAAGGCATAAAAATTGGTGACACTCTCTATCTCTCTCACTTGCTTTTTGTGGATGAATATTGTTTTTTTATGATGGTTATAAAAGGGATGCTTTGAAGTTGAAAGATATATTAGTTTTATATCGTACATCTATAGAAATGTCAATACATGTGAGTAGGTTTACAGTCTCATTTTTAGGGGCGAATGAAGAAAATGTATGATTCCTATCTTAGCTATTTCCTTTCCATTTTTTTTTTTCCATAATGGATTATAGTAACTTATATTTTATTTAAAACGACATTACTATGGCAAGATAGATTGGGACTAGTTGGTGGCAAAGGTGGAGAAAAGACTAACAATATGGTGTAATAAATGGCTTTCTAGAGGATGCATACTTATATTGGCTAAGTCAGTATTAAAAGTTATTCTTGTATATTGGATGTCACTAGATTTCACTAGATTGTATTAGGAAGATAAGTTCCAATTTTCCAAGGTCAGGGGACAAGGAAAAGCGTTGTATGGCATGGGTAAAGTGTAAGAAAATTGCAATTCCCAAGGAATGTGGTGGCCAGGGTCTCAAAAATATTCATCAACTTGCTAAAGCTTTGAAAACTAAATGTGGTTGGAGATTGATATCATGTCATGTTCTATGGTGTCAAGTGGTGTAATGAAAACATGTGGTGCCTGATAACTTAGAGGACTGGATTAGGGATCTTGTAAAATCATTTCACAATACATTTGTCATTTGGAAGGTGGTGATTATGGATTTCCAGTGATGGGAAGCTAGCTCGTATGGAAGGTGGGTAAAGGAAATAGGGCAAGGATCGGAGTTGATCCATGGGTTGGGTGTGGGGATTCTTATAGATTTGATTGAAATTTGGTCAACATTCTGCATGGGAAAGGATTTTTTATGCCAATCAACTGGTTGATCAAGTTCACACCATGATATGGAGTCGAGAATGGAAATCAACAAAACATATATATATTTAATTAGCAAAAATGTGAAAGAGTGGGATGGATACATTTCTACTATGAAGGTCAACCATGTAAGGCTTGAAGACTTAGAAGATGATTTGTTATGGTTGAATAACTCAAAAAGTGGCCTCTACACTCCCAAGCTAGGTTATAAAATGCTATGTGAAAGGGGGGAGTTGGGAAATCAATTATGGTGGTTTAAACTTGTTTGGGAATTCAATTATGGTGGTTTAAACTTGTTTGTGGAGAACCTTGTTGGTTTAAAAGATATATGGGGTGGTACCTTGGTGGATGAATGTATGAAGTGGTGGTGTGAGAATGGTAATCTAAAGTCTTTCAGAGTGTTACCTCTCATTATTGCATGGGGTACTTGGCTGGCGAGGAATGCAAGTCTTTTTGAAGACATGCATATCCCAACCATTCAATGTGCTTCTCAAGGCTTGAACTTTCTCTCTTGCTTTAAGCAAACAAAAATCCCAAAGTTGCCTAGGTAGGTTGTTGTGGAAGAGGTGGATAGATTTGGTGCCTGAGATTTCTTTCATGGGGCTGCTCATGGTGAACCTCAAGTTTGTGGGGCAAGTGGTGTTCTTTTCTTGTGGGCACTCATTGTTTAAAGTTTCAGGTCAGGTAGGGAAGAGGAATTAATAATTTTTTAAGTCAATGGACTTGAAGTTGGTCCTCATGTTAGCAACATAAAATGGTGTTTAAAATTTGCAAAACTTAGTGATTTTGTGATAGTTACAAATTAGATGAGGGGGCTCAATGCTTTGGAAAAAATTATGTTAAGACCCATATTTAAGGAGATAGAATTCATAGTAGCTTTTTTTTAACCATATTTATTTTCAACATGTATACATGGAAAGAATGAGTTGGTTGATTGACTCTCAAAAGCTGTAATTTTATTATGTTTAGGTCATTTGCATATTCAAGAGCTTGAGTATGGACAATCCTTAAACTATGATCATCATCCTTTTATTTGATTTGTCACATTAGGTAATGATCACTTTGAGGATATCTATAGATAATATTTTTTTCTTGGGGAATTTTTGTCGGAGCTATTGATGGTCTATTTGTATAAATGGGCAAGAGCCCTAGTATGATTTACTAAAATGTTTTATGCCATTTTATTTAGGCTCTGTTAGTGAAACATGTGTGGAATTGGAGGAGGAGATTAAGAAGTCTGTAAGGTGATGCTATTTTGGTTGTTTTTGTACATCTCCAAATAGTTAGGTGAGATAAGTAAGTGGTATGTTTTAGGAGTTATGTGAATGTAGGGATATTGTTGAAGACTTACCAAACATGCTTTTTAGCAGATGAGGAATATAATTTTGTTTTATTAATAAAATCATGTTTTTTCCCCAAGGAAAAAAATTAATTATTTGTCATTGTACTATCATCTTTACACACTTGCATTCACATTTCATTAACAACTTAAAATTTTTCCCAAAGTTGTTGGTTGTCACTCCACCAAATCATGTATGTATCAACATGGATTAAAATCACAGTCGAAAGGATCACAAATCCCCCTCCTCCCAAGGTTTGTATGGTCATATACTCAACCAAAGACAACACACTAATCAATCACAAATAAGGTAAAAGGAATAACATCACCTATCATAATCATGTTGTCATTACAAACAAAATAAATGGAAAAGGAAAGAAGACCAATCCAAAAATATAAAATTCAATCGTCTATGACTCTCATTTGTTTCTAGGATATAACAAACAATTAAACAAAACACATAAGAAAACGACTATTTACACAATTTTCATCAATACAAATAAACACAAAATCAATGAAATTATTTCAAAGTATAAGTCCATATGTTAACCAAAGGCAAACATGTCAACCATTCTTAATGGCCTTTAAAAAGTGGTATAGTGAAATTTATAGGAAGAGAACTTTGGTGATACATGCAATGGTGGTGGATAAAAATACAAAGACTTAAATGTTACAAGGAGAGCACTTCTCCATGATAATTGGTGTGATAACAAAATATTATTGCCAAACATGATGCATTGAGAGGTAAAACATGCTTGGATGAGCCATTAGGAGGGGCAAACGCAAATATTATGTTAGTTGGAATGAGGCTGATGAGCCATTTTGAGGGGCAAACGTAAATATTATGTTAGTTGGAATGAGGCTATATATAATGAAGTACAAATAATTATATGAGGCTAGAAAGTTTGAGTGCATCTATAGTCTCGTGGAGAAGACATCACATAATGTTAAAATATAAAATAATTGGTTAATTTTTTTTATGTATTGAATACAATTTTTAAAAGACGATGAATGTGAAATTGAACATAAAAAAAGAAAAAAAATTATTGAGTGGTTAAACAATTTTGAAAATTTAGAAGTGATTCATGAGTCAAATTGTTATATATGATTTATTTGAACCTAAGACTTGTAGATGGTGTTGTGTGGGTAAGTTGTGTCATGTAATTTGAGATATTATGTCATAGAAGGCATATATGTACTCTATGCAACTTTATTAAACTATCACAGATTTGCATTTTCACAATCTATGATTCCCTTTGTTTGTGTCTAATATGTCGTTGTGCATGACATGTTCATGATAATCTTGCGATGGAACATTGAAGTCACATCTAATTAAGTCAAGAAGCAATGTACTCTTAACACTTGGTTATTGAGGCAAAACAATAATGTGCACTTTTTAATTAACTTTGAGTTATTAGAGTGCCTTACATTAGTGCTCGAATCCCAACATCCTCAAGTGATGTTGGAGTTGGTTTAAATTGAGAGAGTTTATTAGAGTGCTATTGCACTAGTAAGTCTTTGCCCCCTAAATTTTTAATGCATTAGTGTTGAGTGCTAGAGCGCCAAAATTTCTCACTCAATTTAATGTCAATTTGAACTTTGTTAAGCTAGTTAACTAAGTGGGACAAACTTTTAGAGAATTGTGCCTTCTCTTTATTATCTCTATATTTACTGAAACAATACATTTATTACTTAAACGTGATACTCCATAGATTAATAGACTTGGTTAATACTTCATTTAATGCTTGTCATGTACTTTGACATGCTAACTCATGTATAACTTATTGACTCGTATCATTTGCAAACTAGGCTTATACTCATGCTTTACTTGAACCCTCCATTGCATTACCACTTACATATATTGATATAGAGAATGCTACTCAAGATCAATGCCATCAAGTGAAACATGTTAGGAAGATTGAAATTCATATGTTCAAAATCACGAAGGTTGGATAACACCCACCTTAGGTTATGTGGTACACCACATACAATACAAAGATATAATTTCCATAACTATACTAAGACTTGATAATGGGATCTTAAGTGACCATCTAGGTAGTAGGAGAAAATTACTTCATACTTACCATTATATTTAGGAATGCATCTTATGTCTAATGTCAATATATCTTGATCCAAGGCACCTCGCTCTAGCTTTGATCCATACCATCATCAATTGATGAGTGAAACATGTTAAGAAGATTTACAATGAAATGTTAATAATCACGAAGGTTGTATAATATTCACATTATGTCAAGTGGTGCACCACATACTAGAAGAAGGCACAATGTCCTTAACTATACCAAGAAGTGGGAATGAGACCCATTGTTCACGAAGAGGGGGGCAGATTATTATACCTTTTACATGGGGATAATGTTGTATCAAATCGAACTTGATTGATTCAAGTTAGCTTGACATTAGACAATTGACAAAACAACAAACAACATTTCATAACATAGATGGTGACATATAGACACTAGACAATGCACCTAATTTGAATTTTGATGCTCGACTAGGGACAGTTAGAACAATAATCATTACCACTTATTATGCGAGTGACATTTAGTGACAAATGGATATAATTGATTGTAGTAATTAATTGAATGAATAATTCATCTTACACCATGTACAATTTTTATTCAGTCTTACTAACTCTATTACTTTATTTTACCTTACTGCTTTAAGAGTTTTTATTGGTTTATAACTTAAAGATGCTTTATTAAGAAGATATTTGATATTGTTCTTGCATAACGACCTTATAGTTGCATGCTTATCCTTAGTTTACTTAGTATCTCTACTTCTGTACTAAAATCATTACCTATAATTGAGTATGTATTTCATTATTATTTTTTGATTAAATAATTTTGGTTAACTTGAGTAATTGGCAATTGCACTATTTTTTAATTTTCAATAGATAGAAATGTCTTGCCATGCCACAAAAGTCACCTTTTGACTAAGAGGTCACAAGTGGGGGTATCTATTACGCCAAAGTCACTCAAAACTTGCCCTAAGTTGAGTATGTATTTCATTGATTTGTTTTGATTAAATATTTTTAATCAACATGAGTAATTGACAAATGCACTATTTTTTAATCTTCAATAGATAGAACTATCTTGCCATGCCAAATAAGTCACCTTTTGATTAAGAGGCCACAAGTGGGGGTATCTATTCTACCAAAGTCACTCAAAAACTTGCCCTTGGCCCTGCTTGTTTTTTGCAAGAACAACATACACAAGCACAAGCATGTCTTTTGAGAGACTTGAACCTCGGCTAGGGTAATAACAATTCCCCACTTTCACAGACCCATCAAGCCACCATTAATTGTACTTTATTATTTGATTAATGTAACAATATAGTTCAGGGTAGGACAAACACAGGGGTATTGTTGTACTGTGTATGTGATTGTTCGCCTTTGTATTGTCTCCTCCACACATTTGCACTCACACTACATAACATGAAACATTTATTGACGTTCTAGTTTTTTCATTTGCCAAATCATTTAGGGGTTGACATGGATCAAAATTGTGGTCAAAAGGAAAAAGCTACTAACCCCCATCCTTTTGGGGTTGAACAATGTCGCGTGGCCAACCAAAAAAGGGGCGTTAATCAATATACAAGGTTAAGCAATAAGCTCACTTGTTATCATCGTGCTACCATCACAAGCAAATTGAATAAGAAATGAGAGAAGACCATCCCAAAAAATAAAACCATAAATCATTAATTATGTTCACTCATTTCCAAGAATGATGTAAACAATAACAAAATAAAATCACAACAACTATAACTTTATATCTTGGAACCAAAGATGTGTGAGCCAACCATTCTCTATTGCCTCATCAATTACACTCATTTCTAAAGATGAAACAAACAATAGTAAAATAAAATCACAACAACCATAACTTTATATCTTGTAATCAAAGATGTGTGAACCAACCATTTTCTATAGCCTTCTATAAGTGGCACAAAGAAAGATAAATTAAAAGACCTATGTCCTCCAAAGGCACATAGAATCAATGAATATTAAGAGACTATTTCTCTATAATCATTAACGTAAAAACCAAAAAATATTGTTAATAAAAAATTAAGTATACTTATTATATAGGTTTTGAAATTATTTATACAAGTATAAAAACTCCTGTTCAGTCTTGCTCGCCACTCCAATAACTCGAAAAAAACCCTTGATGAACCCAACCCCAACCCCTCAAGTTGTATGATGTAATAATTGTTAAAATAACCTGAGCGCAAAGAGGTCGGAAGAGACCATTTTGGGCCTCTTTTCATTGATCTCTCATATTTGGTTGGTCTGTCTGTGCGCTTGTCGCATTTTTTTTCCATACTCAACTCCAGCCATTCACCTCCTCCCTCCTTCACCTCCTCCCTTCATACTCGTTGTCGAAAGATTACAAAGTTGTCCGGCTTGCAATCTCATTCATTTTTCACTCGAATTCAGAGCCCGGATGCTCTGTAGATCCAAGGACAAGGCGGGCACAAGTTCAGCACGCACATTAAGTAAGGTCAGATTTAAAGTATTTTTTTGTCTTAGGGTTTTAAATTTTTGCAGATCAGATCAGATGCATGGATCCGTTTTCAGAAGTCGAGCTTATGGTTACCCTTATAGATAGTGCTATTGGCCATTTTATTTGATGTAAATCTGAATCATCGCTTCAATACGGGAGGGGAAAAACTCAAAAATCTGCAAGGACCGAAGAAGAAAAAGAAAAGAAGGGGAAAAAGAATTTGTGGGGTTTGAATGAAAAAAATTCATCCTTGAAAAGATGACGGAGAATGAGGTGCCATTATTTCTTCATCTGCGCAGAGAACCATTCGAGTATGGACTCCTACCCCTGCCTCACCTCATGTTCACAGACGGTACCTCCACATTGAAATCCGTCAGAGAGAAACTTCTCCAGAATTCTTTTACTTACACTGTAAATAATAATAATCACAATAGCAATAATGATGACAATAATAATGACAATAATGGGGAGGTGTCCAGATCATTTAGTAGGCGCGTGAATGCCACTGGCATCGCAGAGAGCTTACAGCTTTCCGAAGACCATGCTCGTGTTGTTATAGATACGCTGGCTGCTGTGCTGCCGGAATATGGGCGAGGAGGAGGAGCAGCGGATCCTCTCGTTCATGCTTCGTATGTGGATGTGGACTCCATCGGCGCCGATGTATATGATTTGATACTGTTCCTGCTCATTCAAACTTATAAGAAGCTTGTGCCCCGGCCTCACAAGGATGCGGCATCGGTTGCCGATGTTTGGCCCTCAACTTCTGCCTTCGATGGAATTTTCGCAACTCTTTCACCACTCCAAGTAAGGCAAATTGTTGTCCATTGTCTTTCTTTATTTATATCCATGTTCATTGCAGGCATGTCTCTGGAATCACAGCTCTAATTGCAGTATAGTCAACCATAATTCCATCTTTGAAAATTGTCTTACTTTTTATTGATTTTGTTACAAGCATGTGTCTGCACCTTGATAATTCTAGCTGCAATACACCCTTTCATAAATTTAAATTTCTCTTGAGATTTCTCGCGCTCTATTTAAATGCAATGTGTCTGGAACTGAATAATTTTCATCACTTTGATATATATTCTTTCCATTTAGTCATTTATATGGTGCATTTGGTGCACTGTTTTAAAATCAATTGACAGAAATTTACATCCAGGTTTAAAGATCATGTGATTGGTATGCACTTCCTGAGTTTTTTCTTTTGAAATGTATTTCATATCTCGTCTATGCTATTTAACAATGTAACAAAACTTAGGTGCAACTGTTCAACTTCTTAGCTATTTGCCATTTAGACATAATGTTTTTGGGAATTATTATTCACGGAAGTGGTGTTCAGAAAACAAAATTATTGTGGGGATATCTTCATCCGGTAATTTATCATTCATATCTGGAATATATCATTCCTTCCTTGTCATGCCGGGCATTAGAGTTGTGGCCCTTATTAGTTTTGGACTGCTCTAGATAAATCAGGAAGTATCTCGATTGATTTAATCTACACCTAATTTTTTGCGAACGGTTCTTGACAACTGCTTGCTCTTGCAAACATCCCCAACCCCCCGAAGGGCGAATCACAATGTTCCATGTTGCCGGCCTACAAAGGTGGAATCTTACATTCTCAAACAACGTGAAGCTCATGTTTGTCTAAGCTGCCAGAACAAGACGGTACTATTCCATTAAAGTCACCCAGTATTGCACTTGTCCCCAACCCCTATAAGCATGCCTTCAAAGAATCAAACCTTGGCAGGGCCTAATGCACCGCTATCCTCAATATTGGATCGTGGCCCCATTGGTACAATATGCAATTTTTAACAACATACAAATGCAAGTTGCTTGTATAAAAAGAAAATCCCTCTTACAGATTTGTTACATCCATTTACACTTGAAATGTGGTTTTGGAGCCATATGCTTGCAAACAATATCAGATAGAATGCATTGGACATCCTTCAAGTGTCATCATGTTCAGTTTTTGTTGTCCCAACAACCGCAGCAATTTTGTTAGCCCTGAAACGTATCTATTGTTCCTCCTAATGTTCATAGTGCACTCATTACAAATAGTTTTCTTTTACATGTTATTTCATTATTCATGTTTGTTGTTGTTGTCCTTGTGGTGTTGGTTAAAGATTTCAGATTTCATAGGAAATTTTATAGAGGTAAATCATATTTTGGTCACTTGAAATGCTCCAAAACTGATGTAGACAGTAGGGCTATACTTCATATTAAATTCTCTACGTGAACCAGAATTAGAGCCTTTGTTCATGTGTTCTATAAGGGTTGAAATGTCCATGTCACTCATAATTAGTGTTTCTGATTTTCTTCCCATTGAGGAGTTTGAAATAAGGGTTTATGGGTAACATTTGACTCATAATCAGAGTTTGCCTCGGTCTTTCCATTTAGGAGATCTAAATGAAACTTAGGATTATACTTGCCTTCATTTTTTTCTTGATTATTGTTGGTGTAATTTATGTACATGTGTAATTGTAATCCTGACTTGTGGTCCTAGTGGCCATTAAAGTCGTTAATGAGTTGCTATCAGTGGATGACTATGGGCTACATTGATAGTTAGTGGGTGGCTTAGTGGTTCCACGTTTTAAGGGTCAAGGGTAGCTAATCTATTACCATCTCCTACTTATACAAGGCTTTACCTCACTTGTGATGTATCATGTGAACTACTCTTTATACTATTCATTAATTATTTGGGTAAACCTATGTAACCAGAAACAAAAGATGGATATGGTATGCGAAACAAAAATTCTAATGTTTTGTAAAGTAACATTTTAATTTTTTTTTAATATATATGTGGAAATAATACCTCAATAGTAAGTCTTCCAACCTTGGCCTACAACTAATAACTGAACCCTTTTCGTTCTCTTTATTGCTTAACATGGCACCTCTTTTTGTTCCTCTACCAAGGAAAGAAGACTGCCCTCGAGGTTTTAAGCAATGTTACATTTATTGGTGATATGTCCCCTGTATTGTGATATATCACGAGCCATTCCATGAGTCAATAATATCAACGATAATCCTTTCGATATTTTCATCTTTTGAAAATATCGCGTTAATTTTAGTAAATATTGGGAGTCCATGGAATTTATCACCTTGTTCGTGTCAATCTCGCCTTATAATTGGATTCTTGGTCTTGTAACTCTCATTTTGCAAAAGTGAGTTAGGGGATTGAGCTTTGAGTATATTGTGACCATTTTCCATCAAGCAAACAAAGGGGAAATATGCTATTTTCATTGCCATCAGCAGAGCAATTGTGGAGTGGGGATTTACACCGATCTACCTTGTCCATATTCCTAGGTAGATTTCCCCATTTGTTTTGTGCCATAGGTTTAATCAGTGCCCTACAAAATGCCAAATCCATTGGACCCAATGTGGGAGTATGGTGAACCATATGAGGGTCATAGTTGACTAAGGCTGAATTGCAAACTATGTGAAATGGAAATGTTTGGTAGAATCAATTGCTTGAAATACCACCTTGCCAAAATCCCAGGGCACGAAGTGGATATTCCCCTGCATCTAACCCAGAAGTTGTCCATATTGCAAACCAATCAATTCTTGATATTGTTATGAAGAGAGATCAGAGGGAAGAATTGAGGCTCAAACTTGCAAATAAGGCAAGAAGAAGCACGGGAACCATAAGCTTCTCAGGGGTGGGGGAAACCCAATCCTCGACCACACCTTCCACAATGCCTCGAGCATCCTCACCTTTCTTTATGGCGAGGTTAGTGCCTAGGGAACAACCTTCTATTCGGTTGATTATTAAAACAAGGGAGAAAGAGGGGGCTGACAAGCTTGTGGCCAGATGTCTTCTATGAAGTGGCATTCTTTTCAATATTGCCAATTGTTAAAATTAATGCAGCTGCAAGAGCCATTCTTTGGGAGGATGGCAAAGACCCTAGTTGTAATCTAGGGCCCTCAATACAATCCTGGGGTTCTTGGTTTGGGACCAAGCAGTTAGAGCCATGGCAAAAGACCCTAGTTGGGCCCTAGTGTATTGCTGGGGTTCTTGGTCAGGGACCAAGCAGTTTGATGATATAAGTCCCTATATGTGTTCTAGGGTCCCTAGATGTGTTCTAGGGAATCCTTGCTCACCGCTTGGATTGATCCTTGGTTGTGTACCTTGGTGGTTAAGACCCTAGTTGTGATATAGGGCCCCCAGATGTGTTTTGGGGTATCTTGGTCTGGGACGAGGTAGATTCTTGGTCTGAGTACCAAGCCAAGATGATGTGTGACTTTCTTCTCTCCTGGGATGGTCCATGTGACCTAGGAGCAGTTAAGAAGAAAGGCATGATCACGTCATCGGCCTTCCTCGTATGCTGGGATGATAAAAAGCTTATAATCTATATCGTGGGAGTCTTGTGGACAAACTGCCATTAAAGAAGGACTTGACTTTTGACTTTGTCTTATTATTAATTGTTGAAATCCCTTGCTTGAGTTATGCCTCCCAAATTTATGTTTATGTGTTGGTTCAAATTTATTTATTGGACTTTACTTTCTCCTAAAGAAAGCTGGCCACCATGTTTATGAAACCCTCCTCATTAAATTTAATTTATTATTTTGTTGACTTTACCACTTAATGTTTTTAATTGGTAAAATATTATTTATTATTTCAAGGGGTTAACCTAACCCTAAAGCTATGGCAAGTGGACTAATATGTTAGCCCTACCTTACCTACCTCAACTATTTAAAGAAGTGGTCTCTCCCTCACTCGACACACTTTTTCATATGATCTACCTCCTCCAAGTTGGCATTGAGACTGAGGTTTGCTGCGGCTCTTCCGGACAGGTTTACAAGGTCTTTCTCAGGTCTCTCTTCTGTGTGCCAGCCTACTGTTGGTCTATCTCTGCTAGCAAAAATTTAAGTGTGTTTGATGTTTTGGACTGTTGATGTTTTTCCTGCCTGCTGTGGGGTTAGCTTTGCTGGCCGTGATAGTTTTTGTGCTTGTCGTTGAGGTTGTTGATCTGCTGGTTGCCGCCCTTGATATCTGCTGGTGCCACCCTTGATGTATGCTGGTGCCACCCTTGTTGGTATGCTAGTGCTGCCCTTGTTGGTCTGCTGGTGCCGCCCTTGATGTTTTGATGGTGCCGCCCCTTGCCTTGTGACTAAACATTAGGGCTGGTAATTTTGGACTGCTGGTATTTGTCTCAGCTTGAAGAAAGCACATGTGTTTAAAGTTGGGCTGAATGTGGCCTTGCCTTTCTAGCCCTAGGTTGGACAATGATTTGTGTTGAGATTCAACAAGAAGATCCTAGTGAAAATTATGCACCTACACTAGGATGGAGCCTCAGGCTATTTTTAGGTGGAATTCTATTTTTATATGATGAGCAAATTCTATTTATAGATGATGTCTATTTGTAGATGGTGAGCGAATTCTATTTATAGATGTATGTCGACTATTATTATCCCTTAATAATAGTTGGACAATAAATATTAGTCTATTCTCAATGAGCACTTGGAAATAGTTAACTGAAGTGGCAAATCATTTAGCTATAGGGCATTCGAGTTCAAAGGTTGACTGGTGGGACATGCAAGTCAAATTAGTTGTAACTGAGTGATTCAAAGTTGTAACGTAGTTGGATGTGTAGTTATGTGAGTTGTAAAGTAGTTTAACTCAGTTAAGTGAGTTAAGCTCAGTTGTACTAGTTGTAACTGAACTTACACTAGTGAGAGATCAGTGAATTAATTATTAATTAATTCACAATCAGTGATCTCACATGCAACTGAAGATTTACCACTGTTAACTACATGCATGTCAGATCCAGTGGAGACCCAGTTGAGATAACAGGTGAAAGGGACAGTTTGACTATCAATGGTGACATTAATGAGTGCACTCATGCAACCACACACACATTGGATGTGCCCATGAGGATTGCGCAGCCTAGGCAAGAGGAATTCATTCATTGCAGGGATTTCCATCAGCAGGGATTGCGCAGAGGAGGCAGGCTGTCTGGAGGCATAGAATTGGCACATGTATTTGCTGATTTTTGTATGACAGTGTGAGACGATTGTATTGTACTGAGAGCTCTTGGATAGTGGGGTTTTTAGCTTTATGCTTTCCCGGTAAAACATCTGTGTTATGTGCGATTGATCTTTCTTCTTGATATTGCAATTGGCGATCGTGTTTTAAATTCCGCAAGAATATTAGTAGAAGCGATTCTGTATTTAACAGTGGCATACAATTGTTAGATCAGGAGAATCCAGGCAATACATAATTTGTATTGAAATTTCCACAATTTGTATTCAACCCTAATGCTTGGACAATGGCTTGGACTGTGTTTTTGATTTTTGGTTTCTCCAGCTTGTTGAGTTCTGATTTTTGCCTACTAATGTAAGAGTCCTTCTTGGCTTTGTTCCCATGCCCATGAGGAGATCTACCTTGAGGGTTTGATCTATGATTTTGTAAGCCTTTTTTGAGTATACATTGGAGGAAGGCAACAACAACTACTTAGGTACATTCGTTCTTCTTCTATAGCTATGGTAATGCTCAGATCTGAATTATTTGTGTTGTTTACTCACTAATGCTGTTAGGTTATGCATTAGAACTTTTAATATCTTGCTGATCCTAAATTACAGTAGCTAATAATTTGAAATTTATAAAAATATTTCTGTTCTAGCTAGCTACTGTTTTGCCCTTAAATTCTAACACCAATAACAATCCATTCCACCATTCCATGTTTGAAGCCATTGCTATTGTTGGCCTGGGGTACTAGGGCCCTTCCTACAATGACTTGAGAGGGCCTCTCCTTCAAGGGGAAAAGGTTGATTGCACTAAGAGATTGGCTGAGCTTAGGGAATCATGGGAGATCACTGGATGCATCGTTATGTCAGATAGTTGCATAGATGGGAAGGGCAGGTCCATTCTCAATTTCTTTGTTAATTTTCATAGGGGGACAATGTTTATCAAATTTGTTGATGCATCTACATATGTTAAAGATGCACAATTACTAACTTACTATGTTAGTTGTTGGATGGGTTATATATATATATATAATCATATGTTCCTACACTCTTGAGATGGTTCACAGGGAACAAGGAGTTGGTTCGTCCTGCAATCACACGTTTCACCATTGTTTCTTGATCTTTTTTGATATTTTCTCTGACATTGCCGACAAGTTATATTTTGGACCCTTCGTGATATGTTCATCGAAGCAATAAATATAACGTTGGTTTTAAGATTTTGTTTCCTTGATTCGAAATTAGATTGGGAAGAAGACGAATTGTAGAACATGACACTTGTGGTGGTGGCAACAAAAGAAGAGAGAAGGTTTTCTATGTCGCTATTTTGTGGAGACTAAAGGTTGCTTCGATGAAACACTACCCTTGTGACTATTCATGGAAGTTTGTAGTGAGGTGGATTATCATAAATGGACTTTGGAAACATGTAAAGAAGACAATTTTAGTTATGAGCATGTGTGTGGATGGGGAGAGACCATCTAGCTAGGAGAGATGACAATTGCTATGGTGAAGATGTTGTTGGTAAAGCCAACAAGCAAAAATACAGCAACAAAGGAGTTTTGGGTGTTGCGGTTAAGATTTTGTTGGTAATGCTAGTGGAAAACCATCAGTGAGGGAGTTTGTAGAGGAGAGAGGGAGACATGCAAAGGAATTCTCCTATGTGAACTCGTGGATGGTTATGCTAGAGCAAATTGAAAAGCATGCATGAGTGCATAACTCAATGTTGAGGTTGTTCTCTATCCATGTTTGTATTACAAAGATAATGTATTTGGAATTTTTTTGTTATCCCTTCTCTTTGGGAATTTTTCTCCATCTAAAAACTAAATTCTTGTGTACTTGGCTATGGATTTGTGTGCTTGTTGTTTTTCTTTATTGTTGTTGATTTATTCAAGAATTAAAACAATAGTGTTAGCACATTAATATACAGGCACCGAGGCTAAAACTGCAATTTTTAAAGGCTTCATTTGTTTCGTTTAGATTTTTGTTTATTTGGAAATAAATTAGGGATCAAAAGTATTAGAGCACCAAGTCCCTATTTAATTGTTGTCAAAGCACTTGTGTTATTGATGTCTATGGATGACCCAAACTTGTAAGAAATTTGCAGAAAGTGGAGACCCACTGCAAGGTCCTTTGGAAAGTCCATGAAGACTAAGAAAGCCTAAGATGGAAAATGTTGAAAGGCCCATAAGAGGAGGAATAGTAGTCTAGACCTCATTTTGTTAGAATGGGGCAAAATGTGGAGGAGATATAGATGTTGATGTGACACTTTTTTATTATATTGAAGACTGTTGAGAAATATAGCTCAGACAAGAACTTTTGCATAGGTTTAGTGTGAATGTGCAAGATGTAGTTCGAGATATTTTCTATTTTCAAAAAGTAATTCTATTTTGTAATCCACTTTAGTAAAAAAGTGAGAAGTTTTATATTTAGCTGTTGAGTCTAAAAATTGTATTTCATGCATGCATGACTTAGACTAGGAGTAATCTCAAAAATAGATTAGGGTTTTGGTCTCACCTAAAAGTATAAAGACAGGTCAAGATAGGGGGTTTAGACATAGTTGAACAATTGAGCAGGTTGAATGTACAGGAGTAGGTCTATACAGGGTGTACAAGTAGACTCGTATAGTCATATAGACAGACCATACAACGATTTTCCTACTGTTTTCTGTTTTTCTAGCATGTCGTACTTCTAAGGCAGGTTGAACAACTTAGTTTCAGGGTATTTTGTTGACCGTGCAACTGCTTGTTTTTAGCAGACCGTGGTGGTTTCCTTGTAGGTTTTTCGAAGGAATGAAGGAGAAATTACTTATGTATGTGTGAGACTATTTTGTGCTTCTGCTATTTGATTTCCAGCTATTGTGTGATCGATGCTATGGTCTAAATTTAATTTATGCATTACTTAGTTCAACAATTTACTTGTTTAATTGAGATCATAAGGACATTAATCACCTAGGCTTGGAATTTTTACACAGTATCATAGCTATTTCTTTGATTGATATTCTCAGGGATTTGCAATAGTGAATCAATTGCAGGGAAGTAGGACCATAAGTTAGAGGGTTTCAAAACTAATTTCAGATTAGGGAGTTTAGAGGTGGCATCAACTAGCCTCAGATTTGAGGACAAATTGGATGGTGCCTCAAATTTCTTATCATGGAAGGTGAGGGTTACGCTCTTACTAGATGAGAATGATCTCTCGGATATTTTCAAGGACGTTGTGCCTTCGCTTATAGATTTGCAGTAGTTGGCAGCTCACAAGAAGAGGGAAGTGAAGGTCAAGTGGATGATCTTGGATGCTATAAATGATCTTTGATCCCTCATATATCCGAGAAGAAGACATCGTAGGAGATGTTCGATGCCCTGGTAAGTCTGCATAGTTCCTTCCTCGCTAAGAGGGAGTGTTGAGAAATATAGCTCGTCCAAGAACTTTCGCACAGGTTCAATGTGAACATGCGAGTAGTTCGAGATATTTTCTAGTTCGAAAAGTAATTCTATTTTGTAATTCACTTTAGTAAAAAAGTGAAAAGTCTTATATTTAGTTGTTGAGTTTAAAAGTGTATATCATGCATGCATGACTTAGACTAGGAGTAATCTCAAAAATAGATTAGGGTTGTGGTCTTAGCTAACAGTATAAAATAAAGACAAGTCAAGATAGAGGGTTTAGTCACAATTAAATTATTGAGCGGGTTGAGAGAACAAGCGAGAAAGAGAGAGAGTAGGGCAATTTAGGAAAGAGGCAGCCGCAGAGGAGTAGGTCCATACAGATCCATATAGCTGTACGAATCCATACAACAATTTTCCTTATGTTTTCAGTTTTTTGCATTAGGCCATACCTCTTAGGCACGCTAATAGCCTAGTTTAGGGTGTTTTGTTGACTGCGTAGCTGATGGTTTTTAGTAGACCGTGGAGGTTTTCTTTTAAGTTTTTCGAAGGAATGGAAAGGTAAAATTGAAGGAGAAATTACTTATGTAACTGTTTAATGCTTTCATTATTTGATTTCAAGCTATTGTGTGATTGATGCTATAGTCTGAATTTAATTTCTGCATTAATTAAATTCGACAATTTACTTGTTTAATTGAGATCACAAGGACATTAGTCACCTAGGCTTGGAATTTTTACAAAGACAGAGAAGGGTAATGCCAAGGAAGAAGAGCCATAAATCTTTCCTTTTCATTAGGTGGATGCATATCTTGCAAAACCTCAAATTAATCCCTTTAAAGTTGAAGCCATGTTAGATATCCCTGCGTATGATGGCACTGTAGATGCAGAGATATTAGATATTTGGATGAGACGTATTGAAGTATATGTTAGTTGTAACAATTTGGATGATGGACAAAGGATTCTTTTGCTAGACTCTTGATGAGTGGGCATGCTTTCACATGGTGGTAGGCATATTGCAAGACATTGCAAGAAGGAAAAGAAGTTTTAGTCACAAATTGGGAGCAATTTAAAACTCTATCAAAGAAGCAATTTTATCGAGTAGGATATGAAAGAGCCTAATAGATTCAATGGCAACACCATCACGAGTTAGACTATGTAAGAATACATTAATGAGTTTAGACAATAAAGACATTCAAATGGACATAGCATAAAACTCCCCTGGTGTATTAGCAAAATACATTGCAGGCCTGCATTGTTCGTTACAAGAAAATTTGGCACTTTCTATGTGCATATCATGGATGAAGTCAATCTAAAATCCCTCTATATCGAGACAGCCAGGAAGAAGAATGTCAATGTAGGTGAGAGTTAAAAGTTGGTGAAATTGACAAGTTTAGGAGATATCTCTAAATTAGAAGAAATTATAGTGTTGATGTGGCCCAATATGAAGGTTACCTTTGTTTCTCAAAAGTCAACAAGTGACATGTATGACCTTGAGTGGTTGGAGCCAAAAGAGAGAGTCTCTTTCAAATGAAAGTATAGGTAAAGAGAATAATGGTTAATTCTTTTTTTGATTATGACATGTGCGACCTTGAGTAGTTGGAGCCAGAAGAGAGTTTTTCAAATAAAAGTACAGGTAGGGAATAATGGTTAATTCTTTTTTTGATTATAAAAGTCGTGGAAATCTCATTTTCGAGTCTTGAGTTCAAAGGTTAGGGCTTTGAACCTTTACACATTGCATGCCATAGGAACGCTGAACTTTAGATCCACTGGAAGTGAAGATTTAAGTTTGTGTAGTTTGAAGTTATGTTGATGAAATATAGCGCAATGTTGTTCCTCCAGACATCAGTGAAATTGTTTTTGGAAGCCCTTATGTGATTGAGACATGACATTCTTGAGGAGAGCAATCAAATACAAGTTGGTAAAGGATGAGAAAAAATTCCTAGTAAGGTTGGGGGAAAAGGAGAAGATCTATTTTGTGGTAGCAAATAGGTGCAAGAGATTGTTGAATTCTTGTAAAAGGTTAGTATAGTTTGTTGTAAAGTTGAAAGCAAACAATGGGTAGACACAAGAGAAGTCTCCAATTCCCCCGCAACAAAGTCCTTAAATATTTGAGGGATCGAAAGGCGCCAAAGGGGAAAGGTTTGACTTGTAATTGGATTGAGAAGAAGTCAAATTGGAGAAGGTAGCACCGACGGTGGCTAAAATGGCTGGAGAGAAATGAATTGGCTTGCTACGCAGTTGTTTCATGGATACCAAAGGTCGTCGAGACTTGAGACTAAACACCACTCCTATGAGTGTTTGTGGAAGTTTGCGATGAGGTATTGAACCGTTAGGAATGGACTTTGGAGGCATGTGAACAGGCTAGTCTCGGTTATAAGCCACCCTATGGATGGGGGAAAGCCCATCCACCTAGGAGATAATATAATTGTTTTACCGAAGAAGTTGTTGGTAAAGCTAGCAAAATACTGCTAACAAACAAAAACACTGCCAAGAAAGGAGTTTTGGTGCTTTAGTGAAGATTCTATTGGTAAGGCTAGTAGAAAATCACCAACAAGGGAGTTTGCAAAGCTATTGAGTAGAGAGAGAGCTTGGGAAAGGAAAACTCCTATGCCAACTTGTGGATGGATATGCCTGAACAATTTGAAAAACATGGATGAGCGCATAACTCAATGTTGAGGTTGTTGTGTATTCATGTTTGTGTTATAGACTTAGTGTATAAGGAGTTTTTTGTTATTCCTTCTCTTTGGTGGATTTTTTTTCTTTGTGTATTGTAGTAATGGATGTGTGTGCTTGTTATTATTTCTTTTTCTTTGCTGATTTATTCAATAATTATAACCATAGAGTTAACATATTAATACGTAGACACTAAGGCTTAAGATGTAATTTTTAAATGCCTCACCAGTGTTGTTAGACTCTTTTCAGACTCCCAAGTCTCGCAGTGTCTTGTCGAGTCATTTCTTAAAAGAGTAATTCCTAGAGACTCTTCTATCATACTCCCCACTCACTAGACTCCTTTGAAACTCTCTAGACTCCTCTAAAACTTGCCAGATCATATTTTAAGTATTTTTTCTCTTTGTTGAGATTGCCGAGTCTTCCTGAGTCAAAGGCTAGCCAAGTCTTAAAAGAGTCCGAGTTCGACAACATTGAGCCTCACTTCTTTTGTTCAAATTTTTGTTTCTCTGGAAAAACTTAAAGGGTCATTCCTTCTATGATATGTTTCCTTTTGAGCAACAAAGTTCTTGAGAAGTAATCGAGAAGACCAAGGCATGAAAACCCATGCATGTGGATAAAGAACAATTAGAATAATGTAGAGAAGAAAATAGAAATTTGAAATAGAAAAAAATAAATATGAAAACAAGAAAGAAAGTTGAAGGTAAACAAATACCAACCTTGTGAAACTCTACTATGTGGTGTAGAGTCAAATTCGTTGAAATGTGGTGTTGGATGAGTCTTCAAATCTAAAGCCCCAAGCTCTCCTTCAAGCTCCAAGAGTCCAATGCTGGTTCCAACCTTTCAAGCCTCGACTTTCCAACAATTCAATGTAGTGACCATTGATTAAGACACAATGGCACTTAGGATTTTGGAAATGCTCTCAAACTTCAGTAGCAATGTTAGTCTCTTGTATTCACTCACAAAATTTGTTATAACAATGATATTTTTATGGCTTTTTAAAACTATTTTTGTTGCTATTTCTTTAGAGACGATATACATTTCTTAAGAAACGCCAATTGTTGTTGTTCTACTATTGGCACAATGCTCTGTTACTTGCTGCAGTAGTCTGCTACAAGGTGGAATCCTCTTGGCTTGCCTTTTGCGGCCACATGCTACAAATCAAGATTCTTCCTGCCTGCCTTTGGTGGCCACTCGCTATAGGTTGTGATTTGCCATATACTTGAGCCGCAACACTCTATTTCAATTTTCAGGCCAACCTCCTCCAAACAATGCTCCTGCTACCCTTTGCCCTCGACAACAGTTTGCTATAGGTTGATCCTCTTTTGAAATTGTCTTTCTCTGTAGTCTGTGTTAGGTAGGGGATACACCTTGCACCCTTCTGCTATTGTTGAAGTTACATATTAGGTTTTGCTAGTGGAAGATTGATAAGATTGGGCCACTTCCTCGAACCTTTTCCCAACCCTTTTGTTGCAATGAAGTTTCTTTGCTTGTCATGTTCAAATATGCAATTCATAACCAACAATTAGTAGGGCTTCTCTTCATGGTATTTTTTGTCGATTATTTGTTGGTTTGAATTGTGCTTTGTTCATACTTGAGGTTATTTATACTTTGTTGTTGAAAAACAATTTTTTTGTTACTTGTTTTTTCTTGAAGGAAGAAGTTTTTCCAAGTATTGAAGAGCTCTTTTTGTTGTTATCATGGGACCCTCACACTTTGTGCAATTGCACCTACTCAAACGTTGCTCTTCACAAGCAATCCTTCCAACAAGATTTTACGCCGTACTACTCGATGAGATGGATATGATGCTAGGTGCAAAATGGTTGATGCAGTTGGGCATGTATACTCCCAACCTCTAATAATAATTCATGGAGTTTAACTAGCAAGGTCAACAGTATAAATTATATGGTGTTGAAGGTTCCAATCCCAAGAAGAATCAATCACAACTAATAAAAAAAGAGCAAGAAACACAATCAAACATAGAACCGCGAAAGCAAGGGAAATATATTACTAGGAAGCATAAATGTTTCATGTTAAACAATTAGGTCAAAATAGTTTAGAATATGATGCAACAATACAAAGGGACCTCACCAACACTTAAAACCAGATAAAATTTGATACCAACCTCATCAACACTCAAGGTAGGAACGGAGTCAAACCCCTAAAACCAGATAAACATGATTCCACTATGGAAACGTGCTCAACTAGAGAGAATCCTATTTACTATGCTTTGAGGACAAAGCATTCCTTAAGAGGGTGGCAATGTTATAATAATAATAATAATAATAATAATAATAATATGATTATGCTAATGAAAGGTCCAAGGGCACATACCCATTCACCTCGTGATCAGTCAGTGTGTATAAGTATACCATCACGAGGCTCATTGTAATCATCATTCATATTCATTCTTATCAATTATCTATGATTCTATATATATTCTGATATATTTGAAGAAATCTTCTGTCAATTGTAATAAATAGGAATTCTATTCACTACAGGGAAACACCAACAATGACCTTCCCATTCATTCGACCTTTATCAGTACCCCTTGATGATTAAGCCATGGTTTTTGTGGCATGAATGAAGAAGAATGTTTTTGTTGGAGAAATCACAAATGTAGGAAGTTGGAATGCCTAGAAATCTCGCAGAATCCCTTCAAATTTGGTTTTTCTTTTTCACTTGCATAATGTTCCTATGGCTAAAAGTGAAAAAAAGAGGGGAAAGTTGTTTTTTATAACTTCATTTTGGTCCTTGCAGATTCCCTTTCCGCCCGTGTGTCTAGCACATTGTGACACATTTTGGCACATGTTGGACACGAGTTTAACACGCGGTCTGACACGTGCAAATAATGTGTCACTCGTATTTGTTGGACACGTGGGATATGGACACATGGGCCTATATGAACGTGTGTTGTTTCATAGGTTGTCAGAAAGCCGTTAAGCACTTCTTAGAATGTCATGATATGAGCTTGTTCTCTATTTTTGTATTACAATACAAACACATCATTTTGGTCTCTTTTAAATTTTCTTTGACTTGCTATCCATAGTGGATTTAGAAGTTTCAAGCCATCTAATGCAAACATGCCTTCATTACTTGTGGAACAATAGTCAGAATGCCTTCAAGCATTTCATTGAATGTCCTGATATGGGCTTGTTTGCTATTTTCTACCTTAATGAGTATTGTTGTGCCAACACATTATGTTGGCCCCTTTTAAAATTCTTTGATTTGCTACCTCCTTTCCTAGTCTTTCTTATATGCAATGAAAGTTCTTTTTGCGTGCTATTGAAAGTTGCATATCTTCCTCATCAGTGTCAAAACCAATTTGCTAGTGCTATCATGATTTGATGTTCAATGAGCTTTGGTAAAACATGGGAAGATCCACTGTCCTCGGTTGTGATTTTGCTCCCCCATCCTTTCCTTAGTATTTTGATAATAAATTTTGTTAATTGTAACGAAAACATTGCAAACTTTTTGCAGGAACTATACTTGTAATCTTAAAGAATTAAATAAAAGGGAAAGTTGCTTGTAGATCTTCTTGAACATGCACATCAAGTAGTGTACTTAACCTCAAAACTTTAGAGCAATCGCATAAATTGTAATGGAAAACCCAAGAACACAAGAAAAAAGAGAGGAAACTCTAAGAAAGATCTCTTTGGCTATGTTCACTTGCCTCTTCAAGGGGGCAACCTCCAAGAACAATGCTCCAAATACAATAATAATTTTTGACAAAACATTACATAACCTTCTACTCAATATATAGCTATTCGAAGAGAATCTTAACTATGGGCCCACTTATATTGAGGACCTACTAACTAATTTGGGCCTTATTAATAAAGAGGACCCTTTTTACAATGAATGACGATTAACTAACTATTTAATGGGCCTTATTCAAGGAAGGTGGCCTCATACATTAATATACATTAATAAAGTATCTAAGTAAGGGGGTTAGGGTAGGACCCTAACATGCCCTCCCCCTTCGAAAGCAACCTTGTCCTCAAGGCTGAAGGTGAGGAAATTGTTGTAGAATCAATGTTGGTTCCCATGTGGCATCTTTTGGTTGCATATCTTTCCATTGGATAAATACTTCCTTGATCGTGCGTTGGCGCAGCTGACGCTCTTTGGTATCCTATACTGCTTCTAGCTAGAGCCAAATGGAGCCTTCGTCATCACGTTATGGTAGGTTGGTCTACACTTTGCAATTTGATCCCACAACCTTCTTCAAATAGGACACATGAAAGATTGGATGAATCTTAGAGTGGGTTGGTAGAGCTAGCTTGTAGGCGACCTAACCAATGCGTTGTATGATTTGATAAGGACCATAGAATCTTAGAGTGGGTTGATAGAGCTAGCTTGTAGGCGACCTAACCAATGCTTTGTATGCTCTGATAGGGACCATAGAAGTTAGGAGCTAGATTATGGGGAACTTTATCTTTGAGTTATGTTTGTTTATAAGGTTGCTGGTGAAGAAACACTTGATCCCCTTTGACAAAAGAACGTTCATATCTATGCTGATCAACTTGTTGTTTCATTCGATTTTGTGTCATAACCAAGTTGTCGTTGAGGATATGGATAATGGCTTATTTGGTGTGAAGCGTTCTATCTATTGCATGAACCTTGGAGGTGCCTGGTACATAGGATGCCGTTGACAAGGGTTTTCCGCTATAAACAACTTCATATGGTTTCCTTTTGGTAGCTCCATGATAAGTGGTATTCTACCACCATTCGGCAAGGGGAAACCATTGTGCCCATTGGTGTGGTTTTTCGGAAGCAAAGCATCTTGATAGGTTTGTAAGCACTTGTTGACCACTTCTGTTTGACCATCAGTTTGAGGATGATATGCAGTGCTCATATTCAATTGTGTACCTTGAAGTTTAAATAACTCTTGCCAAAATTTGTTGGTGAATGTGAGTCTTGATCGAAGACAATGGAAGTGGGCATACCATCTAGCTTGAAGATTTGATCCATGAAGGCTCGGGCAACTGAGGAAGGAGTGAAAGGATGAGCTAGGGCACAAAAATGATCAACTTTTGAAAGACGATCAACAACCACCATGATCACTGATTTGTTGCCCGCTTTTGGGAGTCCCACAATAAAGTTCATTGAAATGTCTGTCCAGATATGTGTTGGGATTGGTAGTGGTTGCAATGCCCCTTGTACCTTCATCATCTCTCCATTGTTTCATTGGCAAGCATCATAGGATGCTACGAAATCCTGGATATCTGTTTTCATGCCTTCCCAGAAGAACGAACGCTTAGTTCGTTCATAGGTTTTATGAAAGCCAGAGTGACTTTCTATCAGTGATTAATGTACTCCTCTAAGACTCATTGTTTTAGGGTTGAATCTTTTGTCAAAAAATGCACCCTTTATACTGCAATGTATCTTGTTGCCATGTATAAATTTTATGTGGGTTGGGATCTACTTGAAGCTGTTGGATGAGTTTCCTTAAAGTACTATTTGCTAGCCATTCCCTGAGGACTTCCTCGAGCCATCTTGGAATTGGTGATGATAAGCCAAGGAATAACCCATCCTCAAATTGTCTAGATAAAGCATCAACCACAACATTCTCTTTACCCTTCTTATATATGATCTCATAATCATACACCAACATCTTGGTGACCCATTTATGTTGTTGTGATGAAGAGAATCGTTGTTCGAGGAAGTACTTCAAACTATGATGGCCAGTCTTGATTTGAAAATGCCACCCTATGAGACAAGGCCTCCAAGTCTCCATTGCATGAAGGATAGCCGTCATTTCCTTCTAACTGGTATCCTGAACGTAGATCAAGCTTAGTGAAAAACTTTGCTCCATGAAGTTCATTTAAAAGATCATCGATAATTGGGATGGGAAATTTTTCCTTGATCGTCAACTTATTGAGAGCCCTAAAATCAGGGCACATGCACCAAGTGCCTTTTTTAACACCATGACTACTTGTGATGAGTAAGTTCTTGTACTGGGACGTATGACCTAATGATGTTTATTGAGGACCAACTGCAAGTCTGGGTGGATTGCTTGTGTTGTATTATCCATAACTTGTATGACATTAAATTGGGCAATAATGCTAGTGACCTTTCTTTAATGACTTTTCCATACGACGAGAGCTAACTATTTCAGGAGAGCTTGCGTGAAGCCCTCGAAGGGTGTGTACATGACCCTCCTTAGTGAAACTCATATAGAGTTCTTTGAAATCCACGGTGACTGGTCCCAATGTGCATAGCCATTCTGCCCCCAATACTATATCACAACGAGCCATATCAATGGCAAATAGATGGGTTTTGAGCTGATAATCTCCCATCTGGAGTTTGACATTTTCACATTTGCTCCACATTTCATCATACCTCCACTGGTGATCATGATTTGAAATTTGTCCATCGGGTGTACAAAACAATGGTTTTCTTCTACCACTCTCTTGTGAATGAAATTGTGAATACTACCATTGTCAACTAGGACTACGACTTTCCGGTGCTTGATGTAGCCCATGAGTTTCAAGGTTTGTGGAGTCGAAATGATTGATAATGCATGTAGGGAGATTAGGGGTTCTTCATTAAGGAATGAAGGTTCAATATCTTCCTGAATCTAAGTGTTGGTGGCTTCACTCTGTAACTCTGGTGTATCTTCAATAGTTGTGTCTTCGGTCAGGGCATGAGCGGTCATATCAATTTGGAACAATTTTTGTTCTTTACACCGATGGCCCAGAGAATGTTTTTCCTCACAATTATAATAGAGTCCATGTCTTTGCTAGTTTGCCATTTTCGTTGGAGACAACCTTTGTATTTTCAAGGGATCAATAGGATTTGTGCATAGGGAATTACCATTGGAAGGATGAATGCGAGGAGGCTAGTTTTTTTGTTTGTGCATTAATCTCCATTTGTGACTTGTGCTCGAATCTCGTCCTTGAGGCCACTAATGAAACATTCTTTGTAGAAAGAATTTGTTAAGTTCTCTATATGAATGGCTAATTGCTCAAAGACTACCATAAAGTCTGTGACTGAGCCTATTTGGCGTAACTTGGTAGGCTGCCCCAAATAGTGAGTATCTCTCTTGAAGCGTGCATAGATAGATTTAACAAACTGACTCTAAGCGATGTAATTCACATAGGATTTTTTATGCCATTCCCACCATTGCCATCGTTTTGAATCTAGATATAGGATCCCCACCTTGAGTTTCATCATGTCATCAGTAATGCCTTGGAGGGTGAAGTAATGATCCATCTAGGTGACCCATCCTGACGGGTTAGAACCATCAAACTTGTTAGGTCCAACTTTTTATCCAACTTCTTATCCCATTTCTTATCCTACTTCTCATCCAACCCTTTTATGTTCTCATCGAGTTTCTTGAGCTGAGATTCCACAAAGTCCAACCTGCCTATTGTAGAGCGGGTGGTCATGTTGTTCAAGGAAGTATGAGGTGGTTTATAGGTATTATATGGTCATGTTGTTTGGGGAAGTATGAGGTGGTTTATAGGTAT
Organism: Picea engelmannii; assembly: GCA_009831015.1. Classification (NCBI taxonomy): domain Eukaryota; kingdom Viridiplantae; phylum Streptophyta; class Pinopsida; order Pinales; family Pinaceae; genus Picea; species Picea engelmannii. The sequence goes on along the minus strand of ML782466.1, from coordinate 434,371 downwards.
TATACTTCATGGGCGAGCTCATTGAAAAAGTTAGTGGGTCCTAAGGACAAGAGAGTGTCGGGTGCTATTGCTCTCTGGTATACGTGCATGGTCCAATAGTAGTACTCGACCCAACATCTCAGGGTAGTAATTAAGGAGGCTCAACTGTGCCCTTAGCCATACTACTTGACTACCCAAGTATTAGAGAGTGGTTTCCCCAAGTGATGTTCTCGGTGTACTATAGCTACAAGACGATCGATTAGTTGATCTAAAGTTGGTTTCAAGTATACCTGGGGGATTTCCTATATACCCAAGGGTACGTGGAAGTGAGATTTCTTCCCCTACCATAGTTTTACCCGTTGAACGACATATCACTATGTTATTTAAAGATGTCGGAACATGTCTCTACAAAAAATTAAAATTTATGAGCTTGCTTACCTAAGTCACCTAACACGTTCAAAAGGGGCCAAGTGTCCGTATCCGTGGTGTCCACGTGAAGACATGCTACGGTATGTGTCAGACACGTGATCAAGTCGTGTCATGAGTGCATGATACGTCACCAAACCGTGTCAGAGACCTTCCCGAGGATGTGTCACGATTTTGAGACACGTGTCCTGTGTAAAGCATCCCGCGGGAGATAAAAAGGGTTTTGTTTTGTGATTTTAGTTGTTCATTTAACTTTTGAAGAGCCCGTGATAGGTTTGTGGAGGAAGATTGACATCGTTTGCATCGATTGGAAGTCAAATTTCACCGTGGCCCGTGGGATATTGCAGCCATCTAGATTCTACTCTATTTTGTATCTAGATTCTACTCTATTTTGTATTTTGGAGTGGAATTCCCTCAACATTTATGTAATTCATTTTTATTTTGATGACTTGAAGACTAAAGTTAATGAGAAATCTGCAAACTGCTATTTAGTATTTATGGTTCATTCACATTGATTCTAAATTCTAATGTTACATGTATCATATCATTGTATCATTTGTATCATGTATCAGTATGTCTATGTTCTATGAGTATGATGTTTAGAGCAATGTTTTAAAAACCGAAACTGTTTCCGGAACCGATCAAGGGTCCAACCTGAACCGGAACCGAAACCGGTTTCAATGAACCGTTTTTAAAAAAAATACATAAAATATTTAAATTTTAACGAAAAAAATATATTTTTAAGATTTTAAATCATGTTTCCAAAGCATTAGAGACAATTAGAGACAACATATCCAAAGTATGCTCATGA
>ML782466.1:391038-431982 GCA_009831015.1 Picea engelmannii | reverse complement strand
CGTGTCCTGAATTCGGATATATATATATATATATATATATATATATATATATATATATATATATAACGTGTCCCACGTGTCTTGATTTCGGGGGTTGCCTTGTCCATATCAGATACTCGTAGTCTCGTGTCTTTCGTGTCCCATGTCCCGTGTTAGGTGACTTAGTTGCTAATTCAAGAAAAATGTAAATTGAATTGGCTATTATCAACTTATCACAATGTAAAGCTTGAGGTCGAAAATGTAAACTGATCACAACTTTTGCTATACTTCTCGGTTTGGCTATTATGACCCCAATTATGAAATGCCATAGCTTCTTTGGATCTTTTTGCACTGGCTTGATTGAAATCTGTGCACTATAAAAAAATATCCAATCTGCAAAATTCGTAGCCTTCCTGGAAAAAACCTTAAAAAAGACCGATTTTAAATCATCAATGAAATCTCCACTTTCCATACTCTGTTTTGGATGATTTCTTTTTTGAAATTGGGTATTTTTTGAGAGGAATTCAGTTCTTAGGATGGATTCTCCAAATTATGCACATAAAGTTTCAGAAATTGACGTGAATGCCGCCATCCTCTTTTTTCTGTAAAAAATCAACAAAAAGAATTTTTTTTCCCACTTTGTGACCAAAAATTCTCCACTTCGTGCCAAAGAAAGAGCTCTGTTACCACTTGTAGAGTACTTAACCCCAAAACTTTAGAGCAATCACATAAAATGTAGTGCAAAACCCAAGAACACAAGAGAAAGGAGAGATAAACCCTAAGAAAGATCTCTTTGATAATCAAAATAGAGAGCTATGTTCACTTGCCTCTTCAAGGGGTCAACCTCCAAGAGCAATGCTCCAAACACAATAACAATTCTTCACAAAACATTAAATAACCTTCTACTCAATATATAGCTATCCAAAGAGAATCTTAACTACCTATGGGCCCATTTATAATGAGGGCCTACTAACTAATTTGGGCCTTATTAATAAAGAGGACCCTTTTTACAATAAATGATTATTAACTAACTATTTAATGGGCCTTATTCAAGGCAGGTGTTTCATACATAAATAAAGTATCTAAGTAAGGGGTTTAGGGTAGGACCCTAACACATCACCTAGGCCTTAACTTATTTTTCTATCATATGAAAAGCGTAGGTTTGAGTATTCAACATATATAAGACTTCCTTTCAATTTGTACTTGAGAATGGAACATAGTCTCTTTTTAAAATAATTGGATTCCTACCATATATTTTTAACAAGTTTTAACTAGAATATATTTTTTTGGTAATAAACTTTCTTTTTTGAGAGCACCAAGTACAACAAGAAATTCAAAGAAAAGCTTCCTTAAAATAAAGAAGTTCCTAGATTCCTCCATGATTAGTGTATTTAACTTCCTAAAAACTATTCATCTATAATTGGGTTCAAAAACTTCATACATGTATTTAAAACGGATCCCATACACAAGTATCTAGTAAAAGCAAAAGACCAACATAATATTTCCAATTCTTCTGTGGTCGTTGCCAAAGTATCTTTGGAGCTTGAAGTTTTGGTAGTAGTCTTATCCTTTTCGTAGGTGTCTCTTTTTCTTCAATGAAAAGTGAGGGTTGGCGCTTGACAACATCATCTAAAAGAATTTCCAAGCAATTTTGAAATTTTTGCTCAAATTCCTCTTCTTCTGGGTTTGTCTTTTTTGAACTCTTACATGGCACAACAATGCAAATGCACTCTAGAAAGGTAATATCTCTTTATTGAACTTGGATTGGGATCCTGCATTTTGCCCTTCTATCATCTATGTCCTTGATGTGCTCTCCAGATTGACACTGAGCATAATAAATTTTCTCACTTGATAATGGATTGTGTCTTCGCCATTGGGATTCCATGTCACACAAGCTTTCTCCATGGCCTTGTCGGGTCATAAAATTGATGTACCAATCCCTAGTGTTAAATGCATTTTTTTGTTTCTTTGTCCCTGTTGTAGATGAGGAGGGTCAATGTTATCGCACAAATTATAGGTTGGGCAAAGCCCAACCCAATCCACAAGATGGCAAGAACTTTGGGAATATCTACCCACTGTCACCATAGATAGGTACTCCCCTTGATTTAATGAAGGAGAAATCCTACACAAGGGGGGTATCTCGGGTGACCCTAGGGGGAAATGAGGTGGAAAATGTAGTAATGGAAGGTGATGCCCCTATAGGTCAAGCTAAGAAATGGAAGATGGCTCAGAAACAAGTCTTGAGAATGGAGAAAGGTTGCCAATGCCTTGTGTACCTGCACCAAAGTGTTAGACCTGCCCGAGACAAGACAAATAATGGAAATACAAGCTCAAAGATCAATGGGACAAGCAAGCGAAGCTTGCTGTCCTAAACTACAACAGTAAATGAAAGTATATATCAGCAATGAAATTAATGATTTACCGCAGAAATAACCATCAAATATTTATTGGGCAATGAAACACTAAACAAGTAGATTAATTCCCAATACATTGCACAAGCTTTTATGGTTTTAGACGGCTGTGATGTAGTGTTTTCAGGGAGTATTTGCAACAGCCAAGAGGCTGTAGCAAAGATTTGCTACAACAAGAAGTTTCAACCATGAAAATTAGCAAGTAAACCGACTAAAATTTGGCCAATAAGCAGTGAAACGATAATAGTGGCTTCCAAGCAAATTTCCACGGTTGAAAAAGCAAGTTAAAGTAAGGGAATAAGTATGTTTTGCTGCAGCCCAAATGGCTGTAGCTTTTTATTAATGATAACAAGAGACTTACTAGGCTAAACAAGACGCCTTGGTGGTCCAAGGAAGCCTAAGGCACCAAGAAAAGATTCCAACTTAGACAATTTCAATATCCCTCAAAATCATGTGTCCCAATGCAAGCAATTTTATTTCTCCAATGCAAAATTAGATTAGTGCCTTGTAGAATGGGTTAAGGAGTCTTCTTGAATTAGGTTAGGTCTACTACCTCTCTATGGGTGTAAGCCCTTTTACTCCCTAGAGCAAGTAACCCTAACAAGGTAAATCTAGGAGAGTGTAACCCCTTTTACTCTTCCTAGCAACCTTTGCAATAGCTTTTTCAACAAACAACAATGATAAAACTTGGTGGAGGGTATATGCCTTTATATTCCTCCAAGGATCTAGTCAATGACAACCATATAACAAGAAGAAGAACTAACAAAATGCAGATTTTTCTTATCAATTCCAATAGCATGCAAGACCAAACCCTAGTTACCAAGTAACTTTCATCACCATATGAAGAGAAAAAGCCTCCAAGAGCTAGCGCACCACTTCACTCCACAAGACAAATGATAAACCATAGCATAAGAGAGAGAGAATGACATTGCCCAAGAGGGGCACAAATTTCAGCTAGGTAGCTCTTCTCCAAGTGAGAGAGTTATGTTAAAATGAAATGAATTTGATCCTTATTTATGCAAAAACTCCTAAAAAGTGTTTGCCCACATAAAGTTAGGGTAAACCACAAAATAAGGAGGCCAACTCCCTTTACTTTGCCCCTTTACAAATAAATTTAATTTTAACTTTACAAATGCACAAAAGAAACCCTAATTGTGACGTCAACCCCTTCTAGGGTGATGTCTTGGCACTTTAGCAAGTCGTTGAGCAAGAGATAGGAAGTCATTGGGCTTCCTAAGGCTTCCCTCTCATGCACTAGGCTTCTCTTTAGGGTGCAAGGAATCCTCCTCATCCAAAAGTGCCAAGTGTCCATCAAACATCATCATCACCACCAAAACCCTAGCCCTAGGGTGATGTCAAGCCCTCCAAAATGACGTCTTAGCCTCCAAAGGCAAATTGTTGGAATTGTATGGGCTAGGTGAGGTCCTCCAAGATGTCTTCCTTTGCCTCCAAAGGCAAATCGTTGGGCTTGTATGGGCTAGGTGAGGTCCTCCAAGGTGTCTTCCTTTGCCTCCAAAGGCAACGTTTATCTTTTGTCTTGCCCCAAGGTCTGGGCTATGGCATCCAACTAGTGGGCTTTCTGCCCCAATGAAGGCCCAAGCTGGGCTTGTTCCTTCAAAACATCCATCAACAAGGTCTTGCAAAGACAAACAAGTGTGCCCTCCAAGGATCTCAAGTCAAAGCATCATGGAAAGTAAAATCACATTTAGTACAAGAGCCACCTAAACATGTGTATCAAAACTACCTTATCAAATTAAACAAGTGCTCAAAGACCCTATGCAATTTGCCAAGTTTAGGTATGGGAGGGTTGACAAGGTGACCTATTGGGTGAATCATTCTTTAAGTCAATGAGTGTTTCCTAGGTGGACCCTCTCTAAGTCATGTGGAGAAGATGAAGTGAATGGGGGTTAAGACTTTTGGGCATGGGGTTCATGACATACAAGGGTTCATATTGTCTCATTTATGGGTGCCTTTGTAGAGGGTGTGCTGCACCTTCGTTTTCAATGCAACCTTTTTCCAAGCCCATTTATTGCCATTAATTATTTAAAGTGTTTCCAGGTTGAAGCCAAAGTGGGACTTCTACCAAAGCATGAAAAACATTGCCCACCTTGACTCTACCCTGGTCACCTTGTGTTTCCCCAAGTTGAAGACAATGTGCGGGACTTCTACTTCAACATGAAAAACATTGCCCACACACGCTCTACCTTGGTTGGGATTTTTATATTGTTATTTTTCATGGGTCCCATTAGTTTCTTATGAGAGACATTTTATTGTCCTCGGGATCCCTCGGTGGGCATCTAGAAGGTTTATTATTGGCTTTTATCTTTTGCCAGTTACAAACCTCTGGGCCTTCATCCCCTTCTTCCCATGAAATGAGGTACAATCCCTTCTTGGGTCAGTACACCTGAAAATCCCAAAAGTCAAGGAGATGAAAATGATGAAGTGTGGAAAATGATAAGTATGATCGGGAATGGTATGGTGACTCATTAAGGAGACCTCCCAGTAGCAAACCCATCCCCAAGGGTGACCACTTACTAGGGCATAATGTCAACCACCAAGGTGAAACATGGAAAAGAGCATAATTTCCAAGCAAACATTCTATAATAAAAAACAACTTTATATGCAACATATTCAAATGCCTCAAGTATTAAAGTGATACTTACCACAATATTTGACTTGTACCTCCTGGATCAAGACCCATCGTCTTCCGGAAGCAAGCTAATGTGGTGAATGCCATCGTGATGAATCCAGGATGTGTGGTGGTTAAGTGGGTCTTTGTCTATGCATGTGGACGCTGTCAGTCATTCGTCTCTCGGTACTCCATGTCTACAACCTGAGGGCCTTGAGACATCATCTCCTTAGTTATCCCTAGAAATTGGGGATAACAGTCAGTATAAGGTCAAACTCTTCTCCGTGTCTCTGTCATTTTGGAGAATACTCAACTTTGAAATGAAACTGAACACACAAAAGTGAAGAACTTTACTCTTCCTCTTGATTATGAAGCAACTTTGCATTCACTTCGTCCATTGGATAATTGAGTTCGTGGATTTACAACTCCATTGGATATGTGGCCGACATTTCTACAAATCTTTCCCCTAATGGAAGAATGACTTAGGGGTGGCGTTGAAAATTTGAAATCATGGAAGAGTAAAGACCTTGCAAACTTCACAAATCATTATGGTGGGAGGGGCCCAATGTTACGAAGGGGACCCTTAGGTCAAGGAAACTTTCTAGAAGATTTTTCCAATCATCTTTCTCAACCATGGTGTAGATTGCTAAGGACATAGTTTGATCTTTCTTGGTGGTGATTGCTATGTTTGCAAGTTAATCTACCACTTGATTAGTTGACCTTTTGATGTGTTCAAGCTTGCATAGTTCAAAATCTATGGCCACCCTGATCCAAGAGGATTGACTTAACATCTCCCATTATTTGTAATGATTTTCGCCTTTGAGATGATCATCTACCACTTTGGAATTGCCTTCACAAAACCTTTTTTAGGGCTCTAGTGATGCACATTCTTAGGGCTTCCATATTTGCTCTGTCATTTCACGACTCTCCTAGGAATTTATGTGCAATGGTGATAATGCTCCCTTGGTTGTCTCTTAATTCTCCTACACGATGAAACTTGGTTTGCCTTTGGAAGTGTCGTCGAAATTGAAATTTTCCATCCTTTAGAGGGGACTCTAGACATGCTAGCAATTGGGCTTGTTTTACCTTTGTCCTTTAACAAGGTTGTTGAGTCGAGTGAAACCCATGGATTTGAGAAGGTTAGTTTCATCTCGCATACTTTACCATTACGGTCTTTCTTGTGCTTGTCACTTACTATTTCGAGAATTGCCCATTTGATCCTACCTCATATTTGTTCGTTTGACCATTATTTTTCTTCAAAAATCCTTTTGTTCTTTGCTTTTCACAAGAAGTGCCAAGTTTTAAGAGATAATATTCACATTGTATTAATTGCTTAAATTTCCATGACAACTTAGGGCATTTCCTAACAGTTGCCTCCACTGTTGTAAGGATGGGAGCATTATGCCCAATGAACTCATTGACAAAGTTACCAAACATGTTTCATAGACTCACATTGGATAAGAATATGGTTGGCATCTTCTTCTTCTTTTAAGCAATCATTGCATCTAGATGGGTCGTATACTCCCCCTTTTCTCAAAGTTGCTTGAGATATGATCTCCCCTTTGGTTGCCAATTGCATTACCTCTTGTTATTGGGGGCTATACTATTTTCCAAATCGACCATTTTGGTAAGTTTTCCTCATCCTCGATGCATAAAGACTAACCTTCTTTGAATAAATACATTCCTTTCCCTTTGAAAATCCAATTCAAGACATCCTTTCCATCTTTTGTTGGAATATTTCCATTGGACAATTCCTCTTTGTATAATGTCACATTGTTTCTCTTGAAGTTGAATGGGCCAATCCTCTAGATTTTTCTAAGAAATAGTTTTAAGGATGTTATGTGTCCATTCCATGGGTGATTCTTGCTAGTAATCTTTTATTTTGCCCTAGTTGAGTTGCCTCAACATATTCAAATGCCTCAAGTATTAAAGTGATACTTACCACAATACCTAACTTGTACCTCATGGAGCAAGACCCATCGTCTTCCGGAAACAAGCTGATGTGGTGAATGCCATCGTGACGAATCCAGGACTTGTGGTGGTGAAGTGGTTCTCCGTCTGTGCATGTGGTCGTTGTCACTCATCCGTCTCTTGGTACTCCATGTCTGCAACCTAAGGGCCTTGAGACATCATCTCCTTAGTTATCCCTAGAAATTGGGGATAACAGTCAGTATAGGGTCAAAGTCTTCTCCTTGTCTTTGTCATTTTGGAGAATACTCAACTTTGAAATGAACTTGAACACACAAAAGTGAAGAACTTTACTCTTCCTCTCGATTATGAAGCAACTTTGCATTCACTTCGTCCATTGGATAATTGAGTTCGTGGATTTACAACTCCATTGGATATGTGGCCCACATTTCTACAAATATTTCCCCTAATGGAAGAATGACTTGGGGGTGGCGTTGAAAATTTGAAATCATGGCAGAGTAAAGACCCTGCAAACTACACAAATCATGATGGTGGGAGGGGCTCGATGTTATGAAGGGGACCCTTAGGTCAAGGAAACCTTCTAGAAGCTTTTTCCAATCATCTTTTTCAGCCATGGTATAGATTGCTAAGGACATAGTTTGATCTTTCTTGGCGGTGATTACTATGTTTGCAAGTTAATCTACCACTTGATTAGTTGACCTTTTAATGTGTTCAAGCTTGCATAATTTAAATCTATGGCCACCCTGATCCAAGAGGATTGAATCGACATCTCCAATTATTTGTAATGATTTTCGCCTTTGAGATGATCATCTACCACTTTGGAATTGCCTTGACAAAACCTTCTTTTAGGGCTCTAGTGATGCACATTCTTAGGGCTTCCATATTTGCTTTGTCATTTCATGACTTTCCTAGGAATTTATTTGCAATGGTGATAATGTTCCCTTGGTTGTTTCTTAATTCTCCTACACGATGAAACTTGGTTTGCCTTTGGAAGTGTTGTCGAAATCAAAATTTTCCATCCTTTAGAGGGGACTCTAGACATGTTGGCAATTGGGATTGCTTTACTTTTGTCCTTTAGCAAGGTCGTTGAGTTGAGTGAAACCCATGGATTTGAGAAGGTTAGTTTTATCTCGCATACATTTACCATTAGGGTCTTTCTTGTGCTTGTCACTTACTGTTTCGAGAATTGCCCATTTGATCCTACCTCATATTTGTTCGTTTGACCATTGTTTTTCTTCAAAAATCCTTTTGTTCTTTGCTTTTCACAAGAAGTGCCAAGTTTTAAGAGATAATATTCACACTGTATTAATTGCTTAAATTTCCATGCCAACTTAGGGCATTTCCTAACAATTGCCCCCATTGTTGTAAGGATGGGAGCATTATGCCCAATGAACTCAGTGACAAAGTTCCCAAACATGTTTCATAGACTCATATTGGAGAAGAATATGGTTGGCATCTTCTTCTTCTTTTAAGCAACCACTGCATCTAGATGAGCCATATACTCCCCCTTTTCTCAAAGTTGCTTGAGATATGAACTCCCCTTTGGTTGCCAATTGCATTACCGCATGTTATTGGGAGCCATACTATTTTCCAAATCGAGCATTTTGGTAAGTTTTCCTCCTCCTCGATTCATAAAGAATAACCTTCTTTGAATAAATACATTCCTTTCTCTTTGAAAATCCAATTCAAGACATCCTTACCATCTTTTGTTGGAATATTTTTATTGGACAATTCCTCTTTGTATAATTTCACATTGTTTCTCTTGAAGTTGAACGAGCCAATCCTCTAGATTTATCTAAGAAATAGTTTTAAGGATGTTATGTGTCCATTCCATGGGTGATTCCCGCTAGTAATCTTTTATTTTGACCTAGTTGAGTTGCTTCATTTTGGCCATGATTGGTTCTAAGAGACTTATATCGTTGATTCGTGGGTGTCTATTCCAAGCGTCATCCAAAAAGTGTGCTATACCCACATCATGAATGCCTTAGCAAAAGGTAACATTGCATATCCATGTATGAAGTCCTTTCTGTAGGACGTTTTTGTTAAAATACCTTCTGCGTTTTCATTCCCTATATATTTTAATTTCAAATACTTCATAAAGAGTTCTTGTAGAAGTCCCTGATGCAATTTTGCTTTTGTCGACTTGTTTACCTACTCTATCTTCCTTATTCCTGTCCTTCCTGCCCTATTGACCATGTTGACCTTTCCTAGGATAAGAAATGCTAATTCTCTTCATTCATTGCTCCTCTCCAAAGAAAATTTCTTAGGACACTTCACCAAATTACCACAGGTGCCATAAGGGTTGAACTTTGGTTCGTAGGTATGGTTGAGAGGACGGATTGAATAAGTATAATTCTTCCAGCTATAGAAAAAGACTATTTGTCCAAGCTTATGTCTTGATCATAGTTTTTAAAACCGGAACTGAACATTGAACTGGTCACCTATCAAATCGGACATCGAACCGAAATTAGATCGACTCGGACCGATTTGATTTCAACGACTCGGTTCAATAACAAATACATTAAATAATTAAATTTTAATGATTTTTTTTTAAAGCTTTCAAACTATGATTCCAAACTATTAAAGGAAAAATATGCAAAGTTTGCTAATCTATATACCATGCAAGGGTGTAGATATCAGTGTTGAAAAAGTCGGCATCGACAAAAAGTCGGTGAGGGTCCGAAAAAAATCACTTCGGCAAAAGTCAACAAAAAATTGGAAAACCACGACAAACATTAAAAAATACAAAATATATTCATTTTTTTCAAAATTTTAAACATATAAAGCAACAACAACATTAGATAAACACATTGGCACATAAATATGGAGAAATCATTGATATATATGTAGTGGATGCCAAATAAAAAATTATACATCAAAGTCGAAATTGAATGCTGAAGGGCCTCTCCAATACAAAATGACATCACATATATAATTATAAAATGTATCTCATGATTCATCATCATGATGGAGTCTAGAGATGTCTGATATACAATGACAAATGAAACAAAACTAGTAGCTAGCTATCTAATATCAATGTCGGCCTCTCCCCCTTTTATGAGAAAAGATAATGGGTTGTTTGTCAGGCCTTCCCCTGACAGTAGAAGGCCCCGTATCTGATAGTGGATGACTACTGGTGTGTGCATGAGTAGGTGTATCAATAAGTGTAGAAGGTTGTGCTAATGTTAGCACATCACCCTCAATGATGTCTTCAGGCCACCCCTCCTCCTCCTGCTCCTCCTCTCCCTGTTGCTCCTCCAAGGGCTGCTGTTGTTCGGGGTCCTCCTCTAACCATGCAGGTGCCTCCTCCATGATAGGCATCTCAGACTCCACCCTCCACTTAGACAATACATCAATATTGTCCAAGGAAATGGCATCCACATCCGGTGTTCTATCCATTTACTTCAACCATAGTCGAAGATTGTAATGGACATACACCAAGTCATTGAGACGTGAGAACTCTAACCTGTAAGAGGGTCATAAATTTTTTAATGAGTTTCAACTTTTGAGGGTCATAATATATTAGACGGTCATAGACTCATAAATTACAAATTACAATAAATGTAATTGCTCATAAGTTCTAACCTGGTGTGTTTCTTTGAGTGTATTTTTTCAAATACACTCCAATTGCGCTCACATCCTGAAGAGTTACATGTTTGACTCAGGATTCAGATGGCAAATCTCTATAAATTTTGTGCCCTTGCACCATAGTTTCGCCACCAAACATCTACAACAAATAAGAAAGAAAGATAACATAAATAAAACATAATTGAACTTTAAAATAAATTTTTAAATTTAAAATACATAATTGAAATTTGAATTTTAAAAACATAAAGTTCTAAGTTGAACTATCTTCTAAATTCTAATGACTTACGTGGCAACAAAATGTTCCTTGAAGCAACAACATCTTCATAGCCAAATAGTCCAGTACCATCCCGATACATCTCTATCTCGCGATTAATATCAAGGCGAATCGCGACATCAGATACCATCCTCTGAAGACAAGAATGGAGCCCTTTCATCACCTCACCATCAAAAGCAAAGTTGCATTTGTAGGAAAATGTAGGGTTGAGGAAAATTGCTGCTGCATGAATGGGTCGATGGAGCATCCCAGTCCATTGAGTATCAATCAAATCCCATAATAACACCTGTCTACGAAACCCGTGGCTACCCTTTTCCACATAATAAGCCCGAATAGCTTCTTTGGCCCTATCCATGGCCTCATACAAATAGCCCATTGTTGGCTTATCGCTATCAACCAATCTCAGAACCTTTACCAAAGGTTCACTCACTGAGCACACCTCTGCTACTCCTTCCCAGAAGGAGTCACTGTACACCAATCTAGCAATGGCTTTCCCATCCTCTCTCCTGCTATATGTAGAATCCTGCCACTCATCACAAACAAACATTTGCTTCAACTCAAACTGACATTGAAGCAAAGGTTGAAGAATACTGAAGTTGGTGGCAAAACGAGTGATTGTAGGATGTCACAACTCCCTGTTTCTGGTGTGTCTCCTCATGAGGCTAAGAACCCAAATATGGTTATATATGAACTTGGGGACGCTCCTAGCCTGATCAATCACCTCCTTGATGAAGGAGGTTTTCCCCATATCCTCAAGCATCAAATCAATACAATGTGCAACACATGGAGTCCAAAACAATGAATGGTTCCTCTCCATAAGCAACCTACCAGCAACCACATAATTAGCTGCATTATCTGTTATGATTTGCACCACATTATGCATGTCGATCTCCTGGATGAACGCATCCATCAACTCACACAACAATGTTGTATATTTCACATGTGTTGATGCATCTATTGATTTGATAAACATGGTACCTCTAGGACAATGTACCAAGAAATTGAGAAGGGACCTACCCTTCCTATCTGTCCAGCCATCAGACATCACTGTGCATCTGGAGATTTCCCATGACTGCTTGAACTCTACCAATCTAAAGTTGATTTCCTTATTTTCTTCTTGAAGAATTGGCCCCCGCAACTCCTCAAAGGTAGGGCTTTTATACCTTGGGCCAACAACTACAATGGCATCACACATCGGTTGCCAAAATGGATTATTCTTGGTGATGTTGAGAGGTATGTCACTCCAGAAAAGACACCTCCCCACAACCCTGTCTGCTTCTTTCTTCTCCTTTTTCTTCAACATTGACCTGATGGAAGGCTGTGCTCCAGGGGTGGTTCGTGTAAGAAAAAAAGGTGAAAGCCTCCCGGTACCTTAATCTGTGGAGCCCCTCCCACTACACTGTCTCTCTGGGGTAGATGTCGCTGAACTTCTAAATGAAAGTTCGACCTTCCTTGCCGCTTTTTCATTTTTCTTTTTATCCTTGCTTCAAGTGAATCAAATGCAATTCTCATAATCTCCGGGGTTGTGCTATCACAAACTTCAATATCATGCCCGGGGATTTTAGCTAAATGATATTTCAACCTGCAAATCCCTCTTGACATATTCACCCCACCAAGTTTGCAACTCAATTGTTGTTGGTTTGTCCCATCTTTAGGGATCCCATACACCCAAAATGGATTCAAAGGCTTTGGCATATTTTTTGATGAAATTGACAGCTTCAAAATTCAACCCTAAGGCACAAAAAAACAAGAAAATGATATTAAACCCGACTAGCAAAAAATAACAGCCCATTGGTAAAAAAAATCAGACCTCTAGATTAGATTATTAGTAATGAAAAATGACAATAAGAGGGTGGAGAAAAAATTAACAGCAAGGCTCAAGCTTGCTGTCCCATAAAAAAAAAACATTACATTGTTTTATGGGCATGAAAATCATGGCAAAATGACCCCCAAAAAAACAAAACGTAGGCAAGCAAACTAGCAAAAATCTACGAAAAAAAAACATTAACATGGAGGGATTTAGATACATACCTATGAATGGAAGATTCAACACCGGTTGGCAAATGAAATTGAACCCTTGCTCCACTTAGAAATCCTTTATGGTGATGATGATGGTTGTTAAGTTACCTCCACAATGATTGAGGAAGACCACAAACCCTTCTCCTTCCTTCTCCACAAGCAAAAAAACCAAATGACCAAAAAAAAACCAAAATGCACCCTTATGCCTGCGGGTTCCCTGCGTCCGACGAATTTTTGGATCGAACCGCGAATTTTTGGAAAAAGTCGGCGATTTTTACTAAAAGTCCCGACTTTTTAAAAATCGAAAAAATCGCGATTTTTTAAGGGGAAAAGTCGGCTCAGGGAAAAAGTCACGACACGAAAAATTGACGATTTTTTCAACACTGGTATATATGAAAATGACACCTAGTGCAATACATATCAGCAACAAAATACATAATCAATGAGGCTCTAAATGGCCTCTACAGTCCATATTACATAATGCCCAGGTAGCCTCCTTCCCTGGCCACTGAATGACAAGTTTCCTATGTTGTCCCTTGCAATTTCTGAAGCACAGTAGCCTCCAAAAGAATAGTAGCAAAACAATGATGGTTGGGAATTCGCTGTTCCCAAGCCCAAACCACCAACCAAAGGCTGGGAAGGTCCATCTAACAATGATAAAGATGACCAACCCCCTGCATATGTAATGTTTCCTGTTGCTGCAAATTTTTTATGTTTTTGTGATGATTAATTATGGACTTTGGTTCCAGTGGTTGCCAACATGGCAAATTAATGTTCTTGGACTTGGATATTCTTTTGTTCCTCACGTTCAAAGTAGACAATTTCCATACCAACTCATTTGAGGAGGATATTTGAAATTTCATTTTCAGGTTTTACCAGAAACTTGAAATTTCATATTCTTCCTTCTTACCCGATGATAAGCCCATTCTCATTGAGGATGAGCTCTACAAGGTCTCCATAGTGCTAACTAGCTAACGGTGTTAAATAAATCTGTCATTATTAGCTATAATAGTTTCACTATGCTCATCCCAGCTGGAACCTCATGTTTGATATCGAACCGGATTCAAACCAGTCGGTTCGATATTGGACCGGATTCAAATCGACTGGTTTGATATCGAACCGGATTCAAATCGATCGGTTTGATATCGAACCGGATTCAAATCGACCGGATTCAAACTGATCGATTTGATATCGAGCCGGATTGAAATCGATCGGTTTGATATCTGGTTCGAGCCGGAACTGGATTCAATCCGGTTGGTTCGATACCAAACCGGGTACTGAGCCGGGTTGAAGGCTGGGTCAATTCGATCACCTATCAACTTCGTCAGTTAGGCGGTTTGATATCGACCCGGTCCGGTTTTAAACACTAGGGGACTCTTGATGAAAATAGAGGGAATCCCAAATATGTAGTGGGAATTTTCAAAATTTGAAATCCTGTAAATCTGTCAGTTTCATTGTGCTCATCCCAGCAGCTGGAACCTCATGTTTGATATCGAACCAGATTCAAACCAGTTGGTTCGATATCGAACCGGATTCAAACCAGTTGGTTTGATATCGAACCAGATTCAACCAGACCGGTTTGATATCAAACCGATTGATTTGATATCAAATTGGATTCAATCCGGCTGGTTCAATACCAAACTGGGCACTGAGTCAGGTTGAAGGTTGGGTCAATTCGGTCACCTATTAACTTGGTCGATTTGGTGGTTTGATATCGACCTGGTCTGATTTTAAAAACTAGGGGACTCTTGATGAAAATAGAGGGAATCACAAATATTTAGTGGGAATTTTCAAAATTTGAAATCCTGGATGACTCAAATCTTTTTAGAGTCTTGGATTCACTTTTCTGAAGAAAATCATAGATTTTTCCTTGTTGATCTCAAGTCCTGATGCCTCTTCGAAAGCTTGGAGGGTCTTTAGTAGAGTTTTAGCCTCTCCGATATTGGCCTTTCCTACTAATAGGGTGTCATCTACAAATTGGACATGGGTAATAGGAGTGGGATTAGATGATACCGAGCCGGATTCAACCCGGCTCAGTGCCTGGTTTGATATCGAACTAGATTCAAACTAGCCAATTTGATATCAAGCCGTATTCAAACCGATCGGTTTGATATCGAACTGGATTCAATTCGGTTGGTTCGATACCAAACCGGGCACTTAGTCGAGTTGAAGGCTGGGTCAATTCGATCACCTATCAACTTCGTCGGTTTGGTGGTTTGATATCGACCCGGTCCGGTTTTAGCTATAATAGCTTCATTGTGCTCATCCCAGCTGGAACCTCATGTTTGATATCGAACCGGATTCAAACCGGCTTGTAACGTCCCCGACCACCCATGCCGGGCCACGCTACACGAGAGAACGCTTTCATTCTCTTTGTGGAACATACTGTAACATACCCAACATCTAATTGAGCTATGCCACATAAATTTTTCGAACTATATGCAATTAAAATATATACACAGATTCACGTTGAATCTTGCGGAAATATATATATATAAAAACGTAAACAAACAAATATATCTGTAAATGCACGGATTCACGCTGAAATAACAGTAAACGTATACATGCAACATATACAGGAAATACCCATAAATATACAGACATTTATAACCACACATAGGATAAACCCATAAAAATAAACACGTAAATAATAATGCAACATGTAATATATCACACAATTGACACTTATCTTGGTAAGAATGTCACCAACTGCGTGCAGACCTTCCACGAACCTCCCATCCTTAGACCACACTGCTCATCAGTCTCAGCAGTGGGTCACCCCCGAGATGGGACTAAACTCCACTCAGGTAAAGGGATTCCTAACCAGGCTAATGGCTCATAGACAACAGGGAAGACTCCGTCACAGGTGCTAACTCAAACTAACAACCTATAGTCCCTCATTCCCTACATACCTGTCCCACCCAGGAAGTGTGCGCGTTCTCTGCTCAACAGTCCTTCGACTGCCCCACTTCCTTTTCGGGCTTCAACAACAGGCCGGACATGAAGTCTCAGAGCCATGTAGCTGCAGTTTAGCACCTTCAGGAAATCAATTTCTCAGTAATTCTCTCACCCAGAGAGAAATTGCTCATGGGCCTGACAACCTGCCTCTTCAATATCCCACAGGCTTGACAACCGCTTCTTCAGTCCAGCTCCCAAGCTAACCAAATACACAAACATAATGGCCATGGATACAGGTTTAGGTACAGTGATAGGAACGTATGAAAGATAGCTGATTGAGTGAGTGAGTGATCATGGAACAATGTTGAATCATGGAAGGAATGATGGGAAATGAACCAAGTCCAAACAATATGTATGCATGTCCCCAACTTGACACTTGTCATGTTGGGAGCTACTTTGGCCCACTTGTCCCCATCTTTAGAACTTAGGATAAAATAATTATCCATACTTTATGATTTAAGAAATATTAATATAATATTCCTTTTTGGCTTAAGCTCCCTAGCTTAGCCCTTTTCCTTAAATTTTAGCCCCCTCCCTTTCCCTAACTTGTGGAGTTTAGTCCCCCATACTCTTTTATCATGGTCGGTCTGCGTGCAACGATGTATTTTATATTAATTATGAGACATATACAAAAATAGGTGCACTGGCCTTTAACATCTAGGCTCTCCGGCCTAATAATCGCAAAACTGGCCTATAAAACATAGCATATACACAAAGGCTCGTTGGCCTCAATATTGCACGCACTTAAGATGCTGCGTGCGGTATCCTGGAATGTGCACACTTCATCATTTTACTGCGCAGTACATGTGCGCAGTATGCCATGAAAGGTGCATTAAAAAATGATATCAAATAGCTCACCAACTTAAGTACATTTTCATTTACATTTACAATTGGGTTCGGCCTAGGGATATTACATGGCTGGTTTGATATCGAACCGGATTCAACTAGACCGGTTTGATATCGAACCAGATTCAAACCGATTGATTTGATATCGAATTGGATTCAATCCGGCCATTTCGATACCAAACTGGGCACCGAGCCGGGTTGAAGGTTGGGTCAATTCGGTCACCTATCAACTTGGCCGGTTTGGCGGTTTGATATTGACCCGGTCTGGTTTTAAAAACTAGGGGACTCTTGATGAAAATACAGGGAATCGCAAATATTTAGTGGGAATTTTCAAAATTTGAAATCCTGGATCACTCAAATCTTTTTAGAGTCTTGGATTCACTTTTCTGAAGAAAATCATAGATTTTTCCTTGCTGATCTCAAGTCCTGATGCCTCTTCGAAAGCTTGGAGGATCTTCAATAGAGTTTTAGCCTCTCTGATATTGGCCTTTCCTACTAATAGGGTGTCATCTACAAATTAGACATGGGTAATAGGAGTGGGATTAGATGATACCTTAAGTCCCTTGTGCATTCCTTCCCTTTGTAAATATCTCTACCTAGTTCTTTAATGATCATTATAAAGATGAACGGTGAGAGAGGGATTGATGTTGAAGTCATCTTCAGGAGTTGAAAAAAATATAAGATCCCTCGTTGATGAGAATCAAGAAGGATGCAATGGAGATGCATTCACTAACTCATTTGACCTTGGGTGATCGAGCCCAATTTTCAATAATGCTTCATCCAAGAAATCCAATTAGACTTTATCATAGGCTTTAGCCAAATCAAGTTTGAGACACATATTGCAATCCTTCTGAAGTTTGATCAAGTGAATGGACTACTGAACAAAGATAAGGCTATTAGCAATGTATCTCTTTATCACGAACTGTTCTTGTTTGTTTGAAATTAACATATTTAAGAGAGGCCTTAATGTAGAAGCAGTTGTCTTGAATATAATTTGATTTGAGGTGTTGCATAAGGAGATTGGTATAAAAGAATCAAAAGTTAAAGTGACCACCTTTTTTGGAGTGAGTGCAAGGACGGTAGAATTTAATGCTTTGGGTATCTTTCTAGAACTTCTAGACTCTTGTACTGCTCCATGAATATTTGCCTTTCTTTTATGCCACATTTGCTTGTAAAGGTGAGTTGAGAACCCATATGGTCCGATGCCTTTATTCTTTTTTGAAGAGAAGACGATGTGATGTAGTTCTTCTTCAATGATAGTGGCCATAAGTTTTGCATTCATTTCATCATGGATGGTTTTTCAGGATGTTCTCCAAGAAGGCTACTATGCTAGTTGGATTTTGGAGGTTAGGTCAGTTAATAAAGATTTGAAGAAAATTTCACCTTCCTTGCTGATTTAGGTCTACAATGTTATTTGCTTTGACTATTATAGTGATTTTAATCTAGGCCCTTCTATTTCAGGTAGCTTTATGAGGAAAGGTAGAGTTTTTGTCACCTTCTTTAGGCCTCTAGACTCTAGATCACTTCCTTCTCTTTTATAAATCTCATCTAAATTCTGATAAGCCATGCCATCTTCCCTATTTAGAAGTTCCCACCTCAAAGCCTTTTTCCTCTATCTCATTTTGGAGATGGATCATATTTGCTTCCAATTTGTTTTTCATTTTGAAAATGTTCCCACAAACCTGGTTGTTCAAATCTTTAAGTCTTTTCTTTAGATGTTGGAGCTTCTTGGAAGGTATAACCTTTTTTGTTCCTTTGATTTGCAAGTCCTCATTCCACCACTCCTCGATTTTGTTTTCTAGGTCCTGATGCTCAAGCCACTTTTGTTCATATCTGAGAGGGATATTCGTAGGTTTTCTTCTTTGGAGAGATCTCAACAAATAGGTCAATGGTCTAACAAAGCTCGTTTAAGAAGAAAAGGCCCAGGACTCAAAACCTTTGTCAAGCCATTTTTCACTTAGTAGGAAATTATCAAAGCGCTCCATCACAAAATGCTTTTACATTTCCTTATGTTATTCCAAGTGAAGTACCTAGTTTCTGGCTCCACATCAATCAAAGTTTTTGTGCTTATGGAATCTTGTAAGATAGAACATGGTTTTCCTTTTATCCCCTCTTTATTTCTTGAGCTTCCATGATGAGATGCATGTCTCCTCCTAAAATCCAAGGGATATTAGGGAAGCTATCTCTTTTGGCTGAAAGAAAATTCCAACATATGGGTTTGAGGAAAACCCAAATTGGCCCCTTGGTTGTTGGTGATGATGAAAGGAAAGTTCCAAATCTTAGAGATTGCATGCACACTAATCCAAAGTCTACCATGATAGACTTGTCCGACCTCTAGGTTATTTAGGTTGATCCAAGTCGACATGCCTCCTGCTTTCCTTGTAGAGTTTTTGTGGATGTCTTCTTCTTGTCTCTAGAATTGTGATTTCACTTTTTCCATATTTTTTGTAAATAGTTTAGTTTCTTGAATGAAAACAATGTTAAAGTTTCTCCATTTCAACTTTTCTCTTTAGGCCTTTTTTATAGTTTGGCTGGCTATAGCCTTGTTATCTCTTAGATATACTCCATGCAAACTTGAGAAACAACTATGAGTAAATAGCCTAAGGTCACCACTAATTACTCCTCTGTTCAGACCGGTGTTTCTCCAGTCACAGTGGGGCATCCCTTATGTTTATGCACTGCCAATCACTTAGAAAAATATTCATGGTTAGTATGAGTGATCAACACACAAAGTAGTCCTTGTTATTCATGCAAGAAACTTATAAAATCAAATAATATGAGAGATTCCACTTTGCAACAACTAAACTATGAAAGATGAAAGAAAGATGGACATGCACTTTAAGTGATCAAAAATCAAAGTAAAGGCCTTAAGCCACCCACACCACAACAACAAAGAAAAACTATTCAACCACTGAATTCGAATAGCTGTAAAGAAACTTCATAGTCACACACTATCACTATATTAGTAAAAAGATCGTTTACACCATGGAGACAAAATACAAGATTGGCTGCATAGTAAGCACTGTGTAGAGTGTAGGCAGCAATGAAAGAAAGGATTGAAGAGAATGAGAAGAAGGTTGGAATAACTCAAGAAAATAATGCCATTCGACCCTCTTATAGATCTTTAAACTCCCAAAACTGGATGGCATGCACATGCAATAACTAACTGCTGTTAAGTGGGTGTTTAAGTGAAGAAAACTTCTTCAAATCTGCTACATAACAGCCATGAATTAACTCCCAATCTGCTCACAGCCACACACATGGCTCAAACTCTTTTTAAAACCCACTACATATTGGCAGCAAGTGTCAGAAAAGGGGGTCAACCTCTTCATAAATAAGCCAGTGCTCAGGCAAACACCCTGATTTCCATTAATAACACGAGAAGTCGACTTGACTCAAGATAACTACGCTGCCTCTAATGATAAGAATTCTATAATCAGTTGACTTGTCGAATAATAAATTTCCATCTCACATGCAAACTGGTCAATGAGGTCGATGTGGTAAAAAATAAACATTTCCCAAACTTGCAGTCCTCCAAAATTAGCAAAGAGAAGTAGGAAAGCATCCAAATTAAGCTAGGTGACCTCCTTTTCCGAAAATGGTGATAAGTCACCCACTGAAAATGGAGATGGAGTCACGAGATAAAACCAAATTTAACAGACTGCCTAATATACCGAAGGAGAGCGACGCAAGGTTTGCTTGACGAGACAAGCTTGGAATGGCCGCCATGTGTCACACTAAAAAACTTCCACTTGCTTAGTTCACACTAGTTCCCAACTGCTCATTGGAACCAGGAGTCTAGCACCCATACTTGCTAAAAATAACACTACTAAATATAGACATTCCAAAAATAGCAGTTCAACTCCTAAAGATAGGAAAGAGAAAAAATGAAGGGAATTGCTATGAGATCACTGCCAAATATAGGATGCCTAAAAATAGGCACTGCTAAAAATAGTGACTTCTCGCATCTCATTAGACTCAATTTTGTGCAAGGAATCCAATTATATGCTCAAAATCATCATACGCGCAGTGAAACCCTAATTGCTAAAATTAGTAGTGTCTCCCATGTCACCCATAAAAGCTCATTGGCACCGTGAGCTCGCAAGGACCAAAAATATGTGATCACCTTTGACCTACGGACCTTGGAGCTTTGGCTCCTAGAAAATAGGAAAATTGCGAAAAATAACAATTTCCCCAAAATTGGTGAATATGCCTCTGAAATGGACTCTAATCAATGTGAAAATTGATGTGCTTGTGATTGAATGACTAGTCGATGAAAGCTAGTTGGATCTTAACCCTCCATTTGCATAAGCAAATGTAGGGTATAAGAAACCCGAATGTTTCAAGACAAGATTTTCATTTTTGATGACTTGAAACTCCCTTTAATAGTGGTGTTTTTAGGTTTCTTGAGGTTTGGCTATGATTAACCATAATCAAAACACCAGGTTCTATGACTCCTTGTAGAAACCATTGAGTTGTTTTTTAGATTCATTTGCTATGCTATCTTGACTTTCCTCTTGCAAGTTTCCTGCATTAGGTTTCCATCCAAGAACTTTGGATTGACACATAAGGATTGGTTACCCTGGCTTTGGTAATAATGGGAGGTTGACCAATTACTCAATGTTCTTGTTGGATTGTGGGGGATGGTTTTGTGGGAAAAATTGCATAGGGAAAGTTATAGGGGAGAGGGTTGGGATTTAGGTGTGATTCCTAGTAGCCTTCTTGACTTTTTTTTTTTTTTTTTATAGCTTTGGGCAACTCATTTTATTGAACCTTTTGAGTTGGATTTCCATCTTTCTCCACATTTAGTTTCTTCTAGGAATTGCTGGGCATTTACCTTCGAGATGACAATATTCATGGTAGACTTGACATTTAAAAGGGATGTTCTCTATCGTTACATGGGCCCTCTTCCTAGAGTTGAGGAAGTGCTCTTCGAGCTCTTGGGATGACATGATGCTTGGCGAAATGTTTTGCATCGTCCCCCATTTTATGAAACTCCATGAAACACATGGTGAAATGTTTTGCTAGCATGGGGGGCATGTTTCGTATAAAGATGGGATTGTGGTTGTCCCGTCCCAAAACATGGGACGTCTGGATGTGTCTCGTGAATTTTTACAAGACAACCTAAAAGTGTTAAAAAAAAGCAAAAATGCAAAAAAAAACAAATTTGCCTACCCTAACCTAATGCCTCCACATATACTTTTTCATCTCCATTTACAGTTACCATTTTGAATTTCTTTTTGAGCTGTCGATTTCTCTTTGTGAAGAGTGTCTAGTCGCCAAGGAATAGGAGAAGGTGTTGTTTGTGGCCAAGTTGCCAAGAAGGAGACAATAGAAGCTACAACCAAGCTGGCAAGGAGGAGACAATAGAAGCTACAACCAAGACGCCATGATTAAGCTAGCAACTACAACTATGCCACCAAAGAGATTCATCATTTGATTTTGGATTTTGTTGGGACAACATGGGTTTAATTGTTAACAACCTAAGTTTAACATATTTGATAGCCAAGTGTTTGTTGTTTAAGTGTCTAATAGTCAAGATGAAGCATGCAGTCTGATGTTTAACAACCAAGGAGATAGTTACAACCATTTAGAGACGGGGTCCCTTATGTTAGGGACCTTGATGTCCCCTCATCCCCCATGATGCTCCCTAAGATTGGGGGGTGTCTCCATATGTTCCCAATGTGTATTTTCTCGCTCCCATGTCTCCATGCCTCAAAAACTTGGTGGAACATTGATGTTCTCATAGTCCATATCTTGCCTATGAACCCTAGCTCTTGTTTTGATAATGATTTTCTCCAATATTGGTATTGTCAGTTGGGATGGGAATGAAAGAACTCAAATCGTGACCTATTAGTTTGAAGCAATAATTCTTCCAAAACTTGAAAGGTAGAAATGGTAGCCAAACCCATACTAGGATTTTACAATGGGATATGCATCCTGGGGTTGAAACCTATCGACCAATATTTTGTATACAAACCAACCCGGTCAAGAAACGAAAGACCTCCCTAAATGTCCTTTTGTGATTGTTATTTGTTTGGGAAGAGAAGATTACTATGAAATATGCCCTATCCAGGAGAGAGAGGTCATAACTTCCCTGGAATATCCTTTGTTTTATGATACATCCTCTATGAGTTTTCCTTGAGGCCATGATCCCATGAATTTGCTATTAAGCCCCAAGATCTATGTTTGGCCAACTCCTTGTAATTCTCACTGGATTAGTTTCAATTATAGGTTCTATTTGTTGATGTTTAAACAACATCGGGAAGACATTCTTCCATATATATATATCAATGTTGCAAGAAGCTCCCCCCCGCTCCACCCTCGGAACCTCGCTCCGAGCGGATTTTCCATGGAAGCGACCCCCGGAGTGAGCCTCCGAAATCCGGAAGCCCGCTCCAGGGTGCAAAACCTCGCTCCCTGCTAGCATGGGAGCGATGCACCCCGTAGTGAGCTTCCGAAATCCAGAAGATGGCTTTTGGATTTCGGAAGCTCACTCTGGGGGTCCCTTCCCGAGCGCTTCCTGAGCTCTTCCTTAACGCTTCCCGAGCTCTTCCATAACGCTTCCCTAGCGCTTCCTTAACCTTATTCGTGTACAAGTGGAAAAACAGTGGGAAATACTAAATATTCCACTACATGCCTTAGCATACGTGTTAACACCGAAATACTATCATGTATCATGGCTTTCAACACCAACACCTGGTGGTGGGACCAAGAAAAAACCACACCAAGATCCAGAGGTTCAAGCAGGTAGAAATTTTTTCAAACAATTTCTTTATAATAATTTCTACCTATGGTTTATGTTCATTTCAATTTTCTACTTATGATTTATATTCATAATTTATTTCTACTTATGATTTATATTCATAATTTATTTCTACTTATAATAAATTATAATTGGTGCATGTTATATGAAAGCATTAGACAAATTGGTCCCGGACGAGGAGTGTGACAACATACGATAACAGTTGAGCTAGTACATGCTTGGCCAAGGTGACTTTGGGACCAACCATGTAGTAAGAGATTGAGGGAATTTGAGTTCTCTCGCGTGGTGGAACATTTATTTCGGTGGCACCCCACAACTCCAACGTTTGGCAACACGGGTTCTTTCACAAGTGGTGAACACTTCTTCTGCAGAGGGGTGTTGGAGCACCTACAGTTTCGTCCACAACGTCAAAAGAAACAGGTTGAATGCAGGCCGGGCAAAGAGCTTGGTTTATGTTCATTACAACTTGTGATTGTTGTCCCATTACTGTGAGGAGGCAAAGGAGGATAAAAACTTGAAGCGTTCAGACAACCATCCTGAGAGGATAATTTGGAGGATGGGGTAATGCTTTTAGAGCAATTGGAGAATGCTCTTTTTGATGATGATGATCGTGTTGAGATGCCATGCCCAGCTACTACCCGGTCCTTGGTCCCCCTGTTCAGGACTCCAGCAGCAGGGGCTTCATCTTCATCTACAGATTTTGCACAGTTTCGTCTTTCTTAGGCTCCTCCACTACCGCCACGTGGATGCACTCGTGGCAATCGTGTTGGTGGAAGGAGGATGGGATAGTTGTTTGATGTTTCTCCTTGTTCATTACTTTACATGTCAGTCTATAGATGATAGATTCATAGCATTTATCAACTAGACTCTAGAGTCTAGCACAATTTAAACATTATTGTTTTGGACCTTTCGATCTTCATAATTCAGTGCAGATGGCCTGTTTGGTAATCATAACTATTTGGTCATGACTCATGTTATTGTTGATAGTTTCTAGATGACTGATTTCATTCCATAACTTAATGGTCTACTTTCTTTTATATGGCTTAAAAATTTGTATGTTGGTTTGTAAGTTTGTAATTGCTAGATTCTAGATGGTTGATGCTCGAATGATTAATCATTGATGTACTACTACTTACTACTATGGATACCATTTTAATGTTACAATGTACAAATATGCATGTTTTCATCCATTTTGCAACTAATTTGTCTTTCTACATGTTTTTTTAATATAAATGTAGTATATATAAAATTATATCTATATATATATATATATTATATAATAGACGCTCCCGGGACGCTTCGCTCCCGAATATTTTTTGAAAATGACGCTCCCAACGCTCTGCTCCCTAAAAACGCTCTCGCTTCACTCGACACTCTGGCAACATTGATATATATATATATATAATATCATATAATATATGACATGATATTTTTTTTAATTTTTTAATTTTTTTGGTAATCCTGAACCTTTTTGACTTAGCGAGGGATTGCCTTGGCTGAGATGCCACGACCCAGGGGCATCTAAGCCATCAAAGTCACCCGGGGATCGCATCCGGCCCGGACCGCACCAACCCTTAACATGGCTGGATTTTGAGTTGTCCCCAGAGGTTTCGAACCGATGACTTTCACTTACGGAGTGCCTTAACAACGCATTCCCTCACAGACTGCTCTAGACCTCGGGGACAATATATGACATGATATTTATAATACAAAGTATAAATATATATATATATATATAATAAATATGTAGTTATTTATTATCCAAGGTACGCATCCTTTCATGGATGGTCACCATATGTTCCATATATATGGAACACTTATCATTGTAATAATATATTCATATACAATATCATCTCTTATGAAAGATCAACATGGTATCAGAGCGAGACTGGGCTTGACTCCTTCACGGGAGGGCCCAGGAAAATGAGAGTAGAGTAAAATGTTGGGAGTGTTAAATTTATGGGGTTGTTACAATCTCTATATACAACATATTTACTTTTCACTCCTACCTAAATTCTAGAAAGAATTCCATAAATTATGGTGGGCAGTTATTTCTAGTAAAAATGTCTAATTACCTAAATATGAAGAATGTACTGCTTATTTACTTCTACCTTAATTTATTCAAAGAATCACATGAATTATGGAGGAACAATTTAACAATGTCAAATACTATGTGGATGGATTATAACCAAATTGATGTTAATCTTTGGGTAGTTACGAGAGGTATTCTCCAACTATTTATAAGAAAGAAAATAAAATTTAAATTCAATTTTCAAAAAGACGCGTCTCTTTGGATCAATTTAATATTACTATAAAAAGATATTTGAAAGACACAACAATAGATACGCATATTTTTTCTCTCTCACACGTCGGAAGTCACAGGTAATAGCTCTGAGAAGGAGCCATAATGACGGTCACAAGAAGCAGAGGAGGTCAGCACATGCAGAGGGAGCAGATGACTCCGAAGACTATATAGCCTCAGAGGGAGTTAAGCTTCAGAGGGAGCATGCAGACTCAAAGTGGGCCCGATCAAAGAGAGAGTCAGTACAATAGAGGCAAAGTATATAACAACCAATATTGTAAGCCGTGAAGCAGCGTGGCTTCAAAAGTTTCTTGCAAAACTTCATCCGAGACAAGAAGCAGTGACAAACCCTCCGTAGTTGAGATCACATGAAACTTGTGTCAATGTGTTGATGTGGTGGTTACCATGATGTTGTGTGCTTTGGAAAATGGAAATATTGTCACAAAGTCACAGAGGGGAGCAGTGAGGCTCTAGTACATGACTACTGAGGAGCAGGTTGCGGACGTGTTGACCAAGCCACTGTCGAGGACAGAGTTTGAGTACTTCAGGGACAAGCTTGGCATGGTCCCTTTTCAGAGGGAGTGTTCTCATCCAGCATGTAAAAGCACTGGCACTGAGACAGGTGGAACTCATCCAGCATGAAAAAGGGTTGGCACTGAGTGTTCTCATCCAGCATGAAAAAGGGCTCGCACTAAGACATGTAGAACTCATCCAGCATGAAAAAGGGCTGGCACTGAGACAGGTGGAACTCATCTAACATGAAAAAGGGTTGGCACTGAGTGTTCTCATCCAGCATGAAAAAGGGTTGGCACCGAGACAGGTGGGACTCATCCAGTATGAAAAAAGGTTTGGCAGTGAGTTTTCTCATCCAACGTGAAAAAGGATTGGCACTGAGACAAGTGGAACTCATGCAACATGAAAAAGGGCCGACACTGAGTGTTCTCATCCAGCATGGAAAATGGCTGGCACTGAGACATGTGGATCTCATCCAGCATGAAAAAGGGTCGGCATTTAGACCGGAGGTACACATGATGAGGTACAAATGCATTGCGAAGTAATGGATGTCATGGTGACATGTTGTAGCTATTTGAGAGCTATCCATAGGCCTTGGATGCATTGGTTGTGAAATCACAGAGGTGCACATGATGAGGTACAAATGCATTGCGAGGTAGTGGATGTCATGGTGACATGTTGAAGCTATTTGAGATCTACCCACAGGCCTTGGATGCATTGGCTGTGAAGTAATGTTGTACTATGGATATCTAATGAGTCTAGAGTGAAGTTTGTATACTTCAGAGACAAGCTTTGGCATGATGAAGAATGTCTCCCTCGTTGAGAGGGAGTGTTGATGTTTGAACAACATCGGGAAGACATTCTTCCATATATATATATATATAATATGACATGATATTTATAATACAAAGTATAAATATATATATAATAAATATGTAGTTATTTATTATCCAAGGGAGGCATCCTTTCATGGATGGTCACCATATGTTCTATATATATGGAACACTCATCATTGTAATAATATATTCATATACAATATCATCTCTTTTGAAAAATCAACACTATCTTTCTTCCCTCTATACAACCTTGTTTAGGAAGGGAAGGGATGATCCCCTCTAAGCTTCCTCTTGAAGATGAGCCATTAGATCTCCCTGAAATGATAAGGAATTGACCTCCATCATAACTTCTTTGAAGGTAGGTCATTTTGGGCTTTCCACAACCATACTTACCCTAGGCTCTTCACTCAATTCCATTTCTTTCTAATTAGTAATTACCAACATCAATCTTGATGCGTTGTTCTCAATTGTGTCCTATTGTATAATCAAAATATTTTTACCGTTTCCTTATGCTTTCATGTTGGAGAGAAGGTTCTTGGATGTCTTTAGCCTAAAGACATAGAAATGTTTTCACTCTTGTGTTTAATGGGTAGCAGTCTCTCATCTTTAAACAATTATTTCTAGTTTTGATTTGTGTGACTTGCACCCTTATCAATCATGAAGTTGTGGGATTTTGATGGTGAACCCCATGAGTAATTTTTTTCCTGAAATGATACTTTTATTAATTGGAAGAATAAACAATATTCATACTTGCAACTACCCCTAGGCCTAGCAGGAACTAGGGGTATATTCAAACCCTATTTTAAACCAAGAGGTTGCCTCACGTTTGGAATTTTGAACCACCAATTAGTCGTGTTTACAAAGGAAAACAACACTCACCCAACTTGAGGTGCTCAAAAACCAAAAAGACAATAAAATAACACCACACCTTGGAGCCTAAAGGTTCACTATCATCATGCAAACTTACACCCTTAATGAACTATTGATAGTACATAATAGAACAAATAGTCACTTGAGCATAGAAGAAAACATTGGAATCGACAAGGGTCCTGAAAACATATTATCGGAAAAATCGGTGAAAAAATCGAAAAACCTCGACAAACATTAAAAAATACATAATTTATTCATTTTTTTCAAAATTTTAAACATTTTTCAATATATAAACTTTAAAGCAACAACAACATCATATAAATATGGAGAAAGAACTAATATATATGATATAGTGGATGCCAAATAAAAACTGATACATCAAAGTCGTTACTGAAAGTCTGAAATCAATACAAAATGACGTCAATGATCATATATATAAATGTATATGTCCAAAAACTAGCAAGCTATATGATATCAAATTATCAATGCCCTCTCCCCCTTTTACAGGGAAAGATCAGGGGATGTTTGCTAGGCCTTGAACTAGCGATAGAAGGTCCTGGTCGTGCTTCAACTATATGATGATCAATGATGGATGGAGGACCAACTACTCCAAACTGTGTAGAAGCTGGTGTTTCATTTTCAATTGGCACATCATCCTCCATGCTGTATGGATGAAACTCCTCCTCCTCCTGTTGCTGTTGCTCCTGCTCCCCTTCCTCTAACCATGCAGGTGCCTCATCCAAGAGAGGCACCTCAATCGCCACCCTCCACTTAGACAATATATCAATATTGTCCAAAGAAATGGCATCCACTTCTGGCATTTTCTCTATTTGCCTCAACCAAAGCCGGAGATTGTAGTGGACGTACACCAAGTCATTAAGATGTGGGAATGCCAACTTGTAAGAGGGTCATAAAATCGGGCTTTTAATGAGCGACCGGTGCGTGACATGGCGATTTTTCCCAAAAAATCGTGATTTTTTCCAAAACAACGATGATTTTTTCAAAAAATCACGATTTTTTGAAAACTCAAAACATCGCGATTTTTATTAAACAAAAAATCGTTTCCTTCGAAAAAATCGCAATTTTTCCGATTTATCGGCGATTTTTTCTTCTATGCACTTGAGTGAAACATGAGGTTTAGGATTTTCTATATTAGGTGATTCAATGCCCCTCCTTAATACTTATCACAGATGGTTAGATATATTTGTACCCCAACCTCGTTGATGTCTTGGAGTTGCTCCGCATCCAAGGGAGATACACCAACCTCTATCATTCTTCTCCTTGGGCCAAGGTTTCACAACCAATAATTACCTATTGGTGACACTTCCTTGCAAAGATCGCCCCCTCTATCAGCCCAATTGTGATTCCTTCCTCACCTGGACTTTTGCTTTTTGGAGGGGGATATCTGCTAATAGTATAGGGGGTCTATCCTTGGTGTTCCAGTAACTATATTAGGTGGTTTGGCTCGAATTGTACTTTGTCAGTTTGTGCACATTTCCATTACAAATTACACTATTGCGATGATTCCAGTTGTAGGTAGTATTTTACTATTTTCATCCATAGTAATTGCGAGATAGTAGGGAATTTGATAGAGCATGACTTAGAATCTCCTAGAAGAGTTATCAACCAGTTTAACTTCATATAAAGTAGGGTTTTTTCCAGGGTAAAGACCTGTGACTAGCCATAGTTTGCTATAGGGTAGAACTAGAACAAGTGTCGGGCCATTTTCTCCTTCTACCATAGGGGATAATGAAACAAATTCAGTTTTATTTATAGTCTCTGTCCTTAGTTGCGAGACCTTGAGATTTAGAGATCAAGCAATGAAGGCCTTTTTAGACTCTAGAGGAGCATTCCATAAGGTTGTGAATCATATGGACCACCTATAAGGCAAAGCCCAACATTTCCATGTATTGCTGAGCTTGTCAGTGAGTCTAGGTGGTGCATGTAAGTAACTTTAAATGTGAGCTATTGAGATGAATTTAAAAGGTTTGGATAATTTCAAAGGCTAGTATTTCCACCAAGTCTTAATTTCTTATTGCAACTTGGTTGAGAATCGAGAGTGCTGGATTTTTGTCTCAATTTCAGCATAAAGAGAAGTAGAGGATCTTTTTTTTTACACAAGAAGAGTGCTGTTCTTTTGTGTGGATAATTGCTGCTCTTTCAAGAGGTAAAGGGCACTGGTTCTTGTAAGTTTTTAGCACTGTCTTTGGTGCTAGTTTCAGTATGAAGATAAGAGGAGATCAGTGCTGCTGTTTTGTGCTTAACCCATGCAGGTAGGATCCAAATTCAGTCTTATTCCACTGCTGTTCTTGCAGGTTTTTAGTACTTTCTTGAAGGAAAAATTTGACATGAATCTATATCTAACTTAAGCATTGCCTTTTGAGGAGTTCTTTTAAGCGAGAAAGATCAAATTAGTACCAGTTATCTTGGGAAAGGCATTCAGATTTCGAACATGAATCTCAAGTATAAGAAGAGGAGCAAGTAAAGGGAAAATCCATCAGCGTTCAAAGTCCTTCACCCTTCATCACGCTTCTTCTCTTCTCTTTTCTTCATCTTGTATCTGAGTCTATAATCTGTAGTCAAGTTCCCTCATAGCCTATGGGTGTAGGAAGGCGCTTAAGCTGTGATTTTATTTCAAATCCCCTTAGGGCCTTGGTAAGATTTGACCTGGATTTTTCAGAAGTTTGTCGATGTAACAACTCTGGTTAATGGAAATATGTGTTGCTTTGGTTTATGAGAATATCTGATGAATGAAGATTCCTTCTACGTGTTGGCTCTCTTAGCTTATGTTTCAGATCCTGAGATCCTTAATCATCAAGATTCAATTTCAAATTGCCTTGCTGGTTTTCTTCTATTCCACATTCTGTATTGCCCATTGGACTTGACACCCATCATACACACAATCTAAAGCCTATTTTTATGAGTTTCAAGTGTCGATTACAAAGATTAGTTATCATATTTAAGGTACCTGGTTGCTGATTGCAAACTTCTGTTGCAGATCTGCAACTTTATTTGCTGATTTGTGAAGATTACTTACAGATTTTCAGAGTTCAAACAATGAGAATTGTCTATAGACCCCTCTCTCAGATTAGCATGCACTAATCTGGAATTGAGAGGTTTGTTCTTGGTGACGGACATTGAACCTAAGCTGGTCATTCAGAACCCCCTGAGATTTTTTAAGGGACATTTTTTAGTGATAACAGTGTGAATTAATGTAACAGGGTTGTAACAGTATCCATACATGTCTATGGTAACGATGGTGCAACTACAAACTATGTGACTTTTCATCACATGGGAGGTTAGTTGGGCATCGTATGCTATTTGCTCAATAAAGGTACCCAGTGGCAAAGATAATTCACAAGCTAGCCTGAGAGTCTGACTGGTGTCATGTGCATTGAATTGCATGGGAACAAGCTGTCTTTAGCACATACATGAGGTTATGTTTGTAGGTGGAAGGGAATTGGGCCTTAAGATTTGTAATGATCCTTCTGAAGATATATCTTAATCTTTTTGCTCAAAAGATTGGGAATATTTTGTAAGTGGCATTACATATGGCAATGGGTCTTAAGTCTTTGAATTCTTTTGTACATGTCCTTTTGGCTACTTTAGAAAGAAAGGCTGAATTGATATTAATTTGGTGAACTTCCTCGTTTTGAAATCCTTTAGAATTATCCACGTCTTTAACAAGTTATGAACAATATCTCTAGAGTTCAATGTGGGATTTCACTTGGCCAGGTATTTTTTTGATTTCATTTCATATGCAACTTTGTTTCTACCTTTATTTGTTCTGTAACAGTGTTGTAGTTCATGGGAGTGAAAGTTGGCTTGTTAAATCTTTTAGAAATTATCTTTTCGGTTGATCATGGTCAGCTTGATCTTGTGTATAGCTTCTTTATATAATGGCTTGTTTCTGTTATGCTGCCTTTATTTGTCTGTTATGATACTCCTATATGCTGTTGGAATACATTTAATTCTTTTTCTTTTCTTCCTTTTGTTTGACCATATTGAAGAAATATATTGTGTTGGTATTTTTGTGTTTTAGCTATTGAATCTTGGCTCATGTACTGAACTTGTCATCCCTAATCTATGTATTTTTTCTAATGCTCTTGCTATGCAATTCTGAGTTACCACATAATGTATGTACATTGCATAATCCCTGTTGATTCTCCCAGAGAATCACAACATAGCTAGCAACTATTTAGTTTATGCATTAAACTCTCTTTTTTGCAAGATTGTGTACTGTTTATGCAATTTGAATGTTTTATTGCGTATTTCATTTAGTTTATGAATGAAGTCATAACTTGTTGGACATAATGCATTATGTCAGAAATTGCAAAGGAAATATTTATATTACAGTCATCCTGTAGTAAAATCCTTTTATTAATGGTTCTTTGCATGTTTTATTTATGGATCTCAGCTCATGAGATCTGGTCGACGATTTATGCCATCTCAAGCAGATGAGGAGGCTCACCAGCTACATTATGTGCAGAAAAATTTGCCAAATATATTGGGTTTATTGGCAGAGCCATCAGACAATGAAAGTGCAGATATGCAGGTAGTATAAATGTACTAGGCATTTTATTTCCACGTGCTCGATTTATAGAGGTGTTTAAAATTTTGTTTGGCATCCGGATTTGTTAAGAAATGATTTAGGTAATGGATGAATTTTGAAATCTGAACATACTGATAAATGATTCTGCTGATGGTATAAGTTTCCTTTCAAAAATTGAAAAGTTAGTTCATATGCTGTTGCTTATTGTGTGCCAAGAGTTCTCTGAGCTATACTGTCTTCAAAGTTTTTTTCAAATTAATGATTTCCTTTACTGTTCCGTGACAACTATATCTCTTTTGATCTGAGCTCTAGTACACCTGATGCTCTTGTTAACGAGGAATAGAATATTTATTTAATTCATATAATAATAAAACAGATGACAAATTATTAGTCTGGTTTCTATCTATTTCCAGATAATTGTATTATTTCTTCCTACTTTTATCATATTTAAAGTCATTACAGCTGAATAATGGAATTAAGCATCTTCCTTGCTCTTCGGAGCTTTTATTTCACTGTTAGTGAGTTTTATGCTGTGTCTTCATAATTTCTGCTCTTTATGAAAGCAATATTTTGAGCTTATTTTCCTTAAACAATCACCAAATATGTGTTTCTTAGCTTCCTTGGGTATCAACTATGTAATCTGTTGCTACCCAATAGTGCTCCAAACAACATATTCTAGCTTTTGAGGTTGTGGTAATGAGTAATATGGCTAAAGCCAAATTTAGTAAATGGCAGCATATCATGTTTCTTGTCAGACTGTAAATGTTCAAACCCTTTCTTTCAATGCACATCCAATGAACAAAACTGGTTAAGATGAGAATTACCAAGAAAAAGATATCTCAACCAGGATGAAGAAAAAATTGTTACGTTCATCAAAATTTGTATACACAATAACATAAATCAGAAAACAACAAATTGGAAGAGAAAACCATTCAAACCAATTGATTCATTTTCAAGTGAGTCTTTTACATAGTTTCAATAAGGATGGCTGTTTGTTTCACATTACCAACATGAACATCTAATGTCACGCGTCATGACAAGTTAACTTTATAGTATTACTTTATTACATTATGATTTTATTACAACATAAAGTACTCATAAGTTAAAGCCTCCCAGGTACATGATATGACCATTATAACATCTATTTGCACCAAGAGAAGTGAGGTGCACTCCACAGCCCAATATGGATGTGATGTGTACCATATGTGTGTAACACATAAAAATCAACATCAAAAAAGAATTTGAGTTATGTAATGCAGGAAAAAAATGCTAATATTAATTACCATACTATTATATAATTTTTTTTTGCATGGAAAACTTCCTCGGTGAAACCCTGCAGGTGCTTCCTCACATTCCAGGAATGGCATCTGGGGTAAATGCCGCCAATGGAAAACATCAATGCCTAACCCTAAGGGACTTAGGTGAATTTGATCTCAAGGCCTCCTTGGCCAATGCGGCTTCGCTATGACAAGTCAAGCCACATGAGCTAATGCTTGAGGTTTAGCATAATGAAATCTTTTCTTCCAAGGAAAACTTCGCGGGGAAACCTAATTGATGCTTTCCCACATTCATTGATGGCATCCCTAGTAAAGCTATTGATGTAGACTAGTGTGCCTAACCTAGGGGGGATTCGAATTGGGCCCTTGTTGGCATAGAACTCACAAATGCCCAACAACATTGGCAGCAATTAGTTGAGGTAATCCCTTGTGCTACAGTAATATATATATTCCATGGAAAACTTACTTGGGGAAACCCTCCAAGTGCTTCCTCACATTTCGGAAATAGTGTCTGGGCTAAATGTTGCCAGCGTACAACATTTATGCCTAATCTTGAGGGACCTAGGTAGATTTGACCTTGTGACCTCCTTGGTCAATACAACGTCAGCATGGCAAGTCAAACTACTTGAGCTAACCTTCGAGGCTATATATATATAACAACAACGGCAGCGGCAATAATAATAAAATAAACTAGCATAAATCCATCTTAACTTCGATTCTTTTAAGCATTAAGACCTTTGCTTCCTAGTTTGTTTTTGACCCCTCTCATTGCTTAATAGATTTGGGGTTAATATGGATCTGTGCTAGTCAATCTCTTAATGGTCATATTAAACACAAGTGCATGTTCTAAAACAGAACCATCTTATATGGATGAAACAGGTTGTAGGGGATGTTTGCAGTGTGCCTCTGTAGTGCAACCAATCAACATAGAGTCTGGTTCACAACTTCACATCCCATTGTTTTCTGAATGCACCATGCACTTATCCTGACTGCAAGACCTGAATCTGTAATGGTTGATACCATGTCTTTGACCATCTTATCAACCATTAATTCACTAGCTGGATTGGAGTCAATGATTGCTGAAAAATTCAGCGCGTCTACCATTGATGCAAAGTCTGGTTTCTCCTTCAATAAAGAAACCTTTTCTACATCTTGGTAGCATAATAAACTTATGCTGAAACACTAGGTCTTTTGAGCCTTCGGTGACTTGCAAAGAGTCCAACCTGCTCACTGCACATCTTGTAGTTGGATTTCACCACTCTTTATATTCATTTTGCTACTCCTCTAGACAAAGCTGAATTCCCATTGTAGTTCTGGATATTTCTTGCTTCATTGTAGAAGTAACTTTTCCTTTCACCCTTCCCAAAGGCTTTCTTCCACACATCCTTTATATCAGCATGATGTTCTGAAGGCTTTACTAGAAAAACAAATAAGGCAGAATAAACTTGCTAATTACCTCCCGTTTTTGGTCTTTCACTTGGCCATTCTTCTCTTAGTTAAGGAAGTTCCTTTGCCTTCACCCTCCCCGAGCGTTTTCTTCGCCTCATCCTTTTTATCAATTCGTGTTCCAAGGACTTTACTACAACATGAAATAAGGCAAAATAAACTTGTTTGTTAACTCCCCTTTTTGGTCTTTTGTTTGGCCATTCATCTCCTGATTGCAGAAGCTCGTCCAAGTTGCAACAGCACGTCCTTCAGAGTGTTGTAATACCACTCAGGCCTTTTCTTATTAGTGTAGAAACATTCAGACCCCAACCCGGTTTCAAGTCTCAATGAGACAACATAGTTTAATGCCCAACCCACATTGCATTTTTCAGCTGCAAATTAGTTAGCATAACATATAGCTCATAAACTGAAACACATGAAGTTGCTACAGCCAATAACCAGAAATAAAAACACACCCAGAAATGATAACACAGATTTTTGGTCAAAACTAGACCCTGGAAAAACCCACAAGTGGAAAACCAGTGAGGGAGGGGAGGCTTTTTATTATTCGGAGCTCTGAGAGAAAATTCTTACAACAGTCATCTTCAGCAATTAAATTACAGACTTGGCTCTTCTCTGTGCTCTCACACAGCCTAGGATACCGTGCCAATCAGCTCCTCAATTTCTGTGCTCATAAATCCATACACACTACGGCTGTTACAGCATTAAATGCTGTATGGTCTGCCTCGAAATTTGTGCCTGTCCGCTAAGAGTATTTTCCAGAAATATGTGGCTGCTGCCCTCGATTTCTGTGCCCAAAACACCCAGAAATTCGTGCAGCCATGTTCCTCGATTTCTGTGCCACTTTACTGCTGTACGGCCTGCTCAGAATCCGTACAGTATGGTCCTGCTCTTGCTGTACCCTTGCCTCAATTTGCATGCTGTTCTCTTGCCTTGAAAATTGTGCCTCTTTCAGCAAGTTAGACCTCCTCCTCCTTAGCTCAACTCTCTCTCTCTTGCACTCTCCAAAACTCATGAAGAATTCCAAATGAAGGGGTGCCTCAATCCCTAAGTCGACTCAATGGGGGAAGTTGAAGAGTGACATGATCTAACGGTGGAGATGAGATTAGATCAATGGTGGTGATTAAAAGTCTCTTTAGTCACCCATTTCATGAAATTTCCCTCAAGTCACTTTTAACTTCATATCACACAAAGTTAATTCACTAGAGACCACATTGGACACTTTCTCACCCCTAGGTGCCTAAGTAGTGAGAAACACTTGTCCTTGGTACTTTTTAATTAATTTAACAAATAGTTATGCCCTCCAAATTTGTGCCCTCCTTGGTCTTGCTCATGAACTTGTGTCTGAGTGGGCAGAGCTGAGGAAGTGTGCAGGGGGCAGCGAGGGAGATAGCAGCCAGGTGGGCTAGGCTATCAGCTGCAACATTGTAATCCTCTGATGGGCCATTATCCGAGGACGAGAGCCCGGGATTTTATTAATAAAATCAAACTTAGAACTGGTTTTCCCGCAAGGGTTTTTCCAGGGGTGTTTACCCAAATCTCGTGTGCAAATATGTGAATGGTTTCTGTGTTTTATGTTTCCGCAAATTTTTGTTGAGTAACCTAGCTGTGCAATTTTTCAATAAAGTGATTTTATTAGGAATAATTGTTGGGTGCCAGGTTTAGCAGAAAATTCAACATGGTATCAGAGCCTGGACTCTGAAGACGAAGCAGAGATTTGCATGAGATTGAGATTGGCAGCGAGAAATTTGCAGGTCTGCTGGGAAACATTTTTTCAGATCTGCAGTTGCGGGTAACAATTTAAGAAAAAAAAGAGGTACGGTCAGTTGTACAGCAGCTGTACGTTCCGTACGTGGTCCGACCAAGCGTGTTTGCAAATTTGGGCTATAGTTTTGGCAACTAAGGATTGAGAACAGAACTTTGACGGCTTGATTGGGTCGAGCCGAACAGGCAGGAACAACCACAAAGGAGAAATTGACTGACAGAGCTGTGTGGAGATCCATTCCTGGAGAAAACCATGAGGACATCTGGGGTTGCAGAATCTGTAGCAACTGCCAGACGTTAGAAATCGGGCACTGGGAAAAGGGAGTTTTCGAGTTGAGGAGCAACTAAGCCACGAGCTGTGAGTGTGGGCGGTCTGACAGAGGGAGCCGTCGTAATTTGAGAGAAAACTGGTCGGTGGATCGTGGGTGTAGTGAGGCAGTGACGAACGTGGAGCTAATTAGCAGCAGTCGGCAACAAGTTCAACGCACGTGCGACTGTGGTGAGCCGCATGGGTCATGAAGGCAGTTGAAGGGTAAAGGGAATTGCCAAGTCGCGGGAGGTGCCGCCGGCACAAGTAATCCGGATGGCCAACAGGCTGTAAGACGCGGGTGGCAGAAGTGGATGCTGGGCGTGAAGGCTCAACGTGGAGATCCGAGCAAGGAGCCTATAGAAGCCGCAACAGCCACAACCGCCAGCTGAAGTGTAGGAGCAGGCACGAAAGGCTGGAGAAATGCAAAGTGAGGTCGAGGCACGCTGAAGGGTCGAGCCAGGAGCGGTGGTGGTGATTGGCGACATGTCTCGGTGGCATAGTCGCTATAGCTGGGCACGCGGGCAAGGGAAAAAATCAGTCGTCAAATTCGTTGATAAGCCACTGGAATGGGGGTTGTGTGAAGAGTGTCGACAACTGAGGTAGAGGCTGGCAGAGGGGCTGCTGTAGATTCGCGCGAACGATAGATCGAACAGTTGTGGGTGTTGGGAGAGCAACTGTGGGGTTGTAGATTGTGCTCTAGGAAAAAGAGGCGCCAACCAGACCAGCAAGGCTGACCAACAAGATGCCAAGTCAGACAATTGCCAACTTAGTGTAAGCTACCAACAAAAACAACCAAGTCACCGACAGGGGCCAACAAAAGCTTCTGGGCAGTCGCAAAGAGTGTAGGCAGACTGTCCATAATTTTTATTTGGGTTAACATGCAGGTGCCCTGGACAGTGAGCATAATTGCCTGGAAGCCTAGAAAAGGACATGGACAACAGCAGGAGGCTGTAGGCAGCCCTGGGAAACCTTCGGTAGGGGTCCGGGCAGCGAGCAACAAGCCCTGGGTAGTGGGCAACAAGATCAGTTAGCAGGTCCAGGAGGCCAAATTTGAGAAGGTTGCCGAGATAGCAATGTTGGATCATCTTGCCATATGACGCGAATGGGGTCGATGTTCCTTAGTGTTTTGGAGAAAGACCCAGACTATCATGCGGATTGTGGCCATGCATGTAGTGAAGGGGGTTGGATGTGTCAGATTCCAACTAGAGTCAGGAGTTTCTCTGGAGGTGGCAAGAGTGATGTATGTCCCAGGGCTGAAGTTGCTCTCAATATCAGCCTTAGAGGACATGGGGTATGCAGTTATGTTCGAGGATGGACAAGTACTCATACGTTCAAAGGGAGTAGATACCCAAGATGCAACAATGAGGCTTGGCATCGGGGAGGGTATGATATATAGTGTTGGGACAGTCTGTAGTAGGGTACAAGGGGATCTTGGATCGTAGATCATATCATAGTGCAACAGAGGTAGCAGGGGGGTCTTCCAGTTCAGAGGGAGAAGCTACAAGATCAACAGATTTTGATGGGGTCAGGGATTGATCCAGGAGGCGGTTCTTCCAGAAGTACCTTCCTCGCTAAGAGGGAGTGTTAGCTTTTGGGGTAGCTCGAACAGGTACTTCCGCATTGGTGGTGCCTGACATGTGGAGGTGTCCGAGCGACACTTTCTAGATTGTTAAAGTGGATTTTATGTAATGAATAAAGTGACTTTTGTAAGGTTGAGTGACTTAAGTGATTTAAGTCTTCTCAACGGAAGATTAAGTCATAACCGTTAGATCGTGAGATCCAAGTTCTAATCTTGGCCATTGAGATCTAGGGTTAGGGTTTTAGTCATTAGGGAATTATAAAAGAAGATCTAAGGAGAGTGTGAGACACACAATGAGTGCATAGGAGCAAGAGGGAGTCTTGCTCATGTACTTGTGTTTGAGTGGGCAGGGCTGAGGAAGTGTGCAGGGGGCAGCGAGAGAGATAGCAGCCAGGTTGGCTAGGCTATCAGCTGCAGCATTGAAATCCTCTGATGGGCCATTATCCTAGGACGGGAGCCCATGATTTTATTAATAAAATCAAACTCAGAACTGGTTTTCCCGCAAGGGTTTTTCCAGGGGTGTTTACCCGAATCTCGTGCGCAAATGTGTGAATGGTTTCTGTGTTTTATGCTTCCGCTAGTTTTCGTTGAGTAACCTAGCTATGCAATAGTTCAATAAAGTGATTTTATTAGGAATAATTGTCGGGTGCCAGGTTTAGCAGAAAATTCAACAATCAGTTCAGTACTCTTCATGCACACTAACTCTTGATGACTGTTCTTCAACTTGCACTTCTTACCACACAATTTGGCTGAATTTTCAGCCTCAAAACAACCACCATCAACAGATATCAGGTCTTACTTAGACTGAAAAATCCCTTCACTAACATTCACAATGACATCACAGCTGATTGTTATGTCATTAATAGCTGCATCTGAGAATTGGTAAGCCTTATGTTGGCCACTATAACCAACAAACACCAGTCTCTCTAGAACACATGCGATGGGTTCAAAATTTTTCAGGTGACTAACCTGTGTCTTGCTTGTTGACCAGCCACTTTTGGGGTGACCTCTTGCACTGCTTTTGTGCGGCACCTATTCAGTAAATACACAGATGTATAACTGTGTGCACACAATATTTATTTGGCAGTACACTGTACTCCAGATTTACGTATGGTCATTTCAACAACTGTTTGGTTTCGACTCTACAGCCCCATTCTGTCAGCAAGTTTTTGGTGGACAGAATTGCCTATGGATGCCTTGTTTATTACAAAAATCATATATTGATTAGAATGTAATTCACCTCCATTATCAGTGCCAAGAATTTTAATATTCTTACCGGATTATTTTCTACTGCTGCTTTAAAGTTTTTAAACTCAATAAATTCACCTGACTTCTGCTTAAGAAAAAAAGACCTACATTTTCCTGGAAAAGTCATCAAGAAGCAACAAAAAATCCATTGCATCGGAGATTAAAACTGTCACCATAGACTAAATGCAAAACTCCCTTGGCTGTCCAAGCTTTCCCCTCTTCAAAGGGCACTGCATGCTATTTGCTTGACAGACATGCTCCACAGATTTCTGCTTAAGAAAAAAAGACCCACATTTTCTTTGAAAAGTCATCAAGAAGCAACAAAAAATACGTTGCATCAGAGATTAAAACTGTCACTATAGACCAAGTGCAAAACTCCCTTGGCCCTCCAAGCTTTCCCCTCTTCAAAGGGCAATGTGTGCTATTTGCTTGATAGACATGCTCCACAGATTTCTTCCTTCTCATGAATCTCTGACATTCCAATCACCGTTTTCCCTATGTTAGTTGGGAAGGACACTGAAAATCCAAATGCTCATACCTTTGATGCCATAGATTACTGCTGTTGCTATTTCCACTGCAGGTCACCAAAGCACGTGATTCTACCACTTCATCATCAAGTCCTATGCTGCGGGGGGAGCGCCCCCCCCCCTCGAACCCGCTCCCGAATCGCGCTCCCTCAACAAAAACTACGCTCCTTGGTTTTTTAGGGAGCGCTCAGGGAGCGTTCGCTCCTTGGACGCTCCCTGAGCACTCCCAAGGGAAAAAAAACACTCCCCGAACGTTCCATGAGGCCGCGCGCGTGAGGAGGAGGAAAATGAGCATTTTTTGTTATTTTTTTGTTTTTTTTT
>ML782466.1:334299-376775 GCA_009831015.1 Picea engelmannii | reverse complement strand
CTTCAGCTTGGCTCTGATACCATGTTAATGTTTAAGCCATTATTATAGATGTTTGCATTTCATTAGATAACAATAGCATAATCCAAGATCACTGAGAAATACACAATCACAAGAGACACAACATTTATCCTGGGAAACCCTCTTGGGGAAGAAAACCCAACAAAACTTCCTTAATATAGATAGTCAATACAATGCCAAGAGATCTCTATGCTAAAACATAAAGTCCTCTCCAAGATATGCGCCACTCTCTCTCTCCTTTGCCGGTAACAGATCGGAACTTGTCTCTCAAACTGAGCAAGTGAGTTATTGTCAAAATGAGGCGCTAGCCTCCTTTATTTATACAAGTCTGGCACGTGTGAAGTGTCTCTTCACTGGCAGGGCCGACTTCTCCAACTGGGTGGGTAAACCCACCTTTATTATATTTCTGGGTCTTCTCATTAACTGYTGGGGCCGACTTCTTATTCTGCCTATTATAATTGTCTGTTGACCAATCCGCAAAAGGGGATTTGGTCCTATTACAATAACCGACATGATCAATCCACAATGGGGATTGATCCTATGAATAATATATCAATAATAATAAGAATACTCTTTGCAGTTACAATATTTCAACACTTACCACATTCTTCCTCTACATCTGTCGTAAACTTCGTAAAAGCATTTAAAGTATCCATCTCTTGTTTAAGTAAGAAGACCCATGACTTTTGCAAAAAATTATCAACAAGAAGTATAAAATACCTTGCAACTGATAATGACTTTTGTCTTTCTATTGCATGATTTGACTCTCTTCGCTATAGGTCGACTTTTGAGTTGGACATAATCACTTATATTTTGGATCACCGTACTTTTGTCACGGTTATAGACATCGTGAGGCTGGATTTGACTCTCTTCGCTATAGGTCGACTTTTGAATTGGACATAATCACTTGTATTTTGGATCACTGTACTTTTGTCATGGTTATAGACATTATGAGGCTGCACTACTGTATGTTTCTTTCTTTCTGTTATTTTCGGCATTATCTAGGAGCTGTGCTTGCACTCCCATATTGTGCTCATTCTTGTTGTAGTCTTCAGTCCCATTGACCTACTTTTGTGGTAATTCGTTGAACATTAATAAAATTATCTTATCTTCTACAGGTTTGAAATAGAAAGAGTGATTTTTACTATTACCGAATCTGTATCCATGAGCTTTGCAATTCGTAACTAAATTCAATCTTGAGTTGAAACATCACTCTAATTGTAATTTGTCACACATTCTCCCAATTGGGAGCTGCGATTTTGTAATTCATCGCACTTTTTGCTAATTCAGTTCGTCTTCGATCAATGCCATTTCTTCTCTCAATCCCTATGACCACTCTCGGTTCGTCAAGGTGACATCTCTTT
The DNA here is from genome assembly GCA_009831015.1 of Picea engelmannii. NCBI lineage: Eukaryota > Viridiplantae > Streptophyta > Pinopsida > Pinales > Pinaceae > Picea > Picea engelmannii. The sequence continues at coordinate 375,393 of ML782466.1, read as the reverse complement.
ATCAAGTCTCATCGCAGTGGCTCTCCTCTCAGTGTAACCCTTTTCCAATTCTTCTCATGGGATCCCACATGTGGTGACTCACTGGGACTTTTCTAGTTGGATGCAACATCATTGGGCGACTCTTGTAGGTAGGATGAATCTCTTCATGTAGACAACGTCCTATCTCTTCTCGGTGTATCTTTCTTTTACATTGTTGTGACTCGATTCTTGGCTCTTCATAAATGGATGTGTAATCCACAATCATGCGGGTTATGGTGGACACCACATATAATCCCTCTTCATAGTTGGAAGAGTCCCACCAAGGGACATCATGGGATTGTATATAAGCCTTTATTCTGACAATTTTGACAAAAATATCCCCACCCTCCCACCAACTATTAGTGGTTCAATGTTTGGCTGGGACTGACAAGCATGAGGTTTATTTCTCTTTCTTGAAACAACGATAGCTTTGTTAGAGCATGTGTGTAGACTCCTTCACAGACCCTAGGCTCTTCATATACTACTGATGACGTCAAACAATCCCCCACTATATTGTATCTAATATGGATGAAGATATTGTATCTAGTTTGGATAAAACAAAAATTTAGAACAACTTGGATATGATACATCTAGGATAAACCACATATATATATATATATATATATATATTTGAATGAAAACTTTGTGGGATTCTCAGATGGAGCATGGTGTCAAGTGCTAGCCGCAAGCACTGTTGGTAGCTTCAAGGGACTTGAGTGGATTGGAACCTATGACCTCCCCATCAACAACATGCCTTTGATGGATGGTCTAACCAATTGAGTCGACCCTTGGGGCCATATATATACTTATTTTCTTACTTTCCCTTAATGAAATCTCATGGGATCCCCCCTTCCCTGGAATATCTAGATGGAAGGCGACTCAACCGCCAACCACAATAGTAGCTGGTAACCCCAAGGGATTCGACTGGATTTGAACCTATGACCTATGATCTCCTTGTCACTATGCTTTGGGAGGATGGCTCACTTGGTTGAGCTAATCCTTGGGGCTTTACTGAATTGAAGGACAGAGGGGTGGGCTTTGTTCCACTTATGTGCACAGTTCAAAAGACTATTTATTCTCTCTTGATGTTCCCCAAGGGATTCTCTCTTGATGCAACCACATGTTCGACCACTACCTGAAGTTGACCCCATGGCTCTAGGAAAGTCCTCCATTTGAAACTTATATGTTTTAAAACTTAAAAATCTATTATTTTAAAATTCAAACTAGGAAAACTATAAAATTAAAATTCAAATTCTAGTCCACTGGCTTGTGGTTTAGTGGTTGTGATGGTGCATCGCCATGCTAAAGACCTAGGTTCAAACCCCAGTGGGCATAGAGCCTTGGAAAAGTTATGAGTCGAATATGATGGTGATATGCTGCATTCATTAAAAAAAAAAGTCAAATTTGCACTTAAAAGTTTCTCTCTTTAAATTTAAATTTCATAAATTTATTATTTTCGATTGATGTATTTCTGTGGATTTATTGTAAGCATACCACAAAAATAAAACCCCCTTGTAATTGCATGTCTCGCTTGAATCTAATTCTGTTTGCAAAAACTTCAAGGAACGCACTGGAGTTAGCCACCAATACCAGATTGTCATTTCCTTTGAGAGTGTGACAAACAAACTTGTTTGACAATTATAAGAATATCCAATTTTAGTAGGATATAATAAGGTAATCCATTTAGGATGAAATAATATTATATTGAGTAAAATGTATAATAATGAGATATTTCCAATGAGAAGGAGGACCCCTTTATATACCCTCGCAGGGGGGTGCCCTTTCATGAAGAGACATGACCTTTCATTAGGAAGGTGTCTCTTCATAACATAGAAGATATGGGTATATTTGGCTTGCAGGCTGTTAGATATACTCTTGGGTTTATAGTGGCAGTCGACGGATTTGAACCTGGGCCATGCCCAGGTAATTCCGATGTGTTACCGATTTCCCCATGCCTTAAAAAAAAAAACATAGAAGAAAACATCGAAATCGGCAAAAAATCGGCAAGAGTCCTCAAAACATCTTATCGGAAAAATCAGCGAAAAATCAGAAAACCTTGGCAAACATTAAAAAATACATAATTTATTCATTTTTTTCAAACTTTTAAACATTTTTCAATATATAAAGAAACACCATTTTATAAACACATAGGCACATAAATATGGAGAAAAAATTGATATATATGATATAGTGGATGCCAAATAAAAACCAATACATCAAAGTCGTTACTAAAAGTTTGAAACCAATACAAACTGACATCAATGATCACATATATAAATGTATATGTCCCAAAACTAGCAACTAGCTATATGATATCAATGCCCTCTCCCCCTTTATAGGGAAAGATCAGAGGATGTTTGCTAGGCCTTAAACTAGAGGCAAAAGGTCCTGGTCGTGCATGAACTATATTGTTGATGATTGTAGCTGTGTGAGACATTCTCTAGCTTACAAACATGTGAGGTGTGGATCATTACAACTATGTAAGTCTTTCTCTCAGCTTACAAACCAGAGAGAAAGCTCTTAAGAAGGGTACGTGGTTCCTGCCTGGGACAGAGCTAGGAACGTAGAGATGGCTTCCTCCATTCAGAGAGTTGAGAAGAACTCCAGATGATTATCCAGTGGGAAAGGCGATTTGTTGAGTTGGACGTGCCTGTGGCTGAGCACAAGGTGAACGTGTGAAATCCCAAAGTGTTGGGTGCATCGTCAGGTGAACAGAAATGAAGATGATGTATTAGCCTCCTTTGAGCTACAGAGTTGACGAGAAGACTCCAGATGATTCACCTGTGTGAGGTAGTGGGAAAGAAGATCTGTAGAGTGGACGCGCCTGTGGACGAGCACAGGTGAACGTGTGAAGATCTGGTTCTTCTGTGTAATGCAGTGAACCAGAGATATGACATCCCTATGGATGTGCCCCTAGTGGATGAGCACTAGTGGGTGTATCAGATCCTTTGCTATATATTGTTCAAGAGTCAGACCTGCTTGTAACCCTAATTGTTATGTAAAGGGTACAGGTTGGCCCCACCTTAATGTGACTAATAATAAATGTAAAAGATAATTAATTTGGATAATATTAATAATAATAATAATAATTATAATATGACTTAGAGAGGTCGGCCCTGTTGAGCCAATAGACATTTCAATTGATAGGACAAGTCTAATATAAGTAAAGGGAAATTCCCCTTTGTGGAATCATATCATTCAAGTGAGTTTGGAAATTTCAGCAAGTACATTATTTGGGAGAAGTGCGCACCTCTCTTGGGCACTAGTCTTCTAGGGTTTAAGCACCCTCTTGTGTGCTAGGTCTTTCTCTTGAAGAATATAGCAAAGGATTTGGCTGGGTTTTCTTCCCTTGTTGAGAAGGGTTTCCCAGGATACTTCTTGTGTTCTTGTGCATGGTGTTTCTTCCTGTGATCTTGGTTGCTGCAACATTCTTGTTTATGGTTAAGACAAATGCAAATTGAAATGAACTACATGCTTAACCTATCATATTGAAAAATCAACATGGTATCAGAGCATAGGTCTTGAAGACCCCATTGCACAAGCATTTTCCAGCCCCTTCTCTCACTCATTTGCAGAAACCGTACAACCTTCCTAGGGTTTCCAAAAATTCCGTACGACCTCCTCTTTTGAGAGATTTCACCACTCAAAACTTGGACGCTTGGGATGAAAAAGACATAGAAGGGTACGACCTCCTTCAGCGCACCTCCAACAAGTCTCAGATCAAAATTTCAGGCATTTTGAATTTTTGGCCTTAAGGGTTTCTAGGGCTTCGCCAAAATTCTGAAGTGTATTTTTGCAAACTTCTTGAAGAAGCTCCTCAACTTACCAGGGTTATCATATTTATCAAGCCTTATTGTTGGCAGTCATAAGCCCAACAAAACCTAAAAGTGCTAGCCTAGCCTAGCCTAGCCATTAGGTTTTCTAGCCTAGTTGACAAGGGTTTGTGAAGATGAGCAAAATCATGATGGGAAGCAAGCTCAATACAAGACTCCAAAGTAATGAAGACATCAACATCTCAGCACTCTCATGTATGGTTCCTATCAATGATAATACTTGGCTAATTGACAGTGGTGCCTCCAGGCACATGATCGGTATTAGAAATCATCTAACACACTTCGTTGAGAAAGAGACACATCTACATGTTGTTCTTGGAGATGATGCCAGATATAATGTGAGAGGAGTTGGAACCTCTACCTTCCAACTAGATTCAGATATGCAACTTAAACTAGAAGAAGTTCTATATGTACCCGGAATGAAGAGAAACCTTGTCTCTATTTCGGCCTTGGAAGACAAAGGTTATAAAATTACTTTCTCAGAAGGAAGAGTTCTTGCATGGCACAAAGACTCTCATATAAGCTCTTCCAAAGTAATTGGTGTCAGAGAAAACAACTTGTACAAGTTGACCATCAAACCAGTTCAAGCCTTATTACATGACACTATTAGCTTGAGTGAGTTATGGCATAGAAGCTAAGTTGCACGAAACGGGGAAATGTTTCCAAGTTTCCGAAACCGGAACGGTACGAAACAGGCCTCCCCAAAATGGAAACGTCCGGGGAAACGTCGGGGAAACGCCGTATATAAAAAAATTAAAATATATATATATATGTATATATAGTTTTTTTAAAAATAAGACATTATATTGCAAGAAAAACATAATGATGCAAAAAAAAAATGCAATAATGATGCAAAAAAAACATAGAAAATGCAAAACAAAATATATTTGACTGTTTGGGGGCCCCATGGCCCCCTTTTTTTTTCTTATTTCGCCTCAAAGACGCTCGAAATGCTGGCCGTACGGGCCGGTACGGCCAGGAAACACCCCCCGCCGTACCGTACGACGTTTCCAAATCGGGAAACGTCGTATGGTACGGCCTGGGGCGTTTCCTGGCCGTACCGTACCGGTTTCCGAGTTTCGTACCGGTTTCCTGCCCGAAACCGAGGGGGGGGGGCGTTTCCTGCAACTTAGCATAGAAGACTTGCTCACATTCATTATAGAGCTCTTCTAGCTCTAGGGAAAATGGTAACAGGTCTACCAGAGATCCAGATGCAACATAAAGGTGTTTGCAAAGGTTGTGCCCTTGGAAAAAATGTTAAAGGATCCTTTCCTAGCAGTGACAACAGATCTAAGGAAATCTTGGACTTGATACATTCAGATGTATGTGGGCCAATGACTGTTGCATCCTTAAATGGGTACTTATACTATGTACTCTTCATAGATGATCACTCCAGGAAAACTTGGATTTACTTTCTGAAGAACAAGGATGGAGTCCTTGCCAAATTTCAAGAATTCAAAGCTCAGGTGGAAAACCTGACCGGAAGAAAAATCAAAGTATTAAGATCAGACAATGGAGGAGAATACACCTCGAAAGAATTTAACAGTTTTTGTATTGAAGTAGGAATCAAGATGGAGTTCATAGTTTCTTACAACCCTCAACAAAATGGGGTTGCTGAAAGGAAAAACAGAACTATCATTGAGGCAACTAAAGTAATGATACATGATCATAGTCTACCTATGACTCTATGGGCAGAAACATGTATGACAACAATATATGTTCAAAATCGTAGTCCTCATCAGATCCTGAAGAACATTACTCCAGAAGAAGCATTCACCAAAGTGAAGCCTGAGATCGGACACTTCAGAATATTTGGATGTCCAATGTACCTTCATGTACCCAAAGAAAAGATATCCAAACTAGAACCTTCAGGAAGAAAGGGTACATTTGTAGGATACAGTGAATTCTCAAAAGCATATCGAATCTACATCCCAGGTTAGAGACAAATTGAAGTAAGCAGAGATGTTACTTTTGAAGAAGAAGTTGCCTTCCAAAAATCCAGAGAAGCTCAGATGGAAAATGATAGTGAAACAATACCTCCTCCTCCTTCAACAATTCAGAGGGAGACAGATATTATTCCAGATGAGCCAACAACTCCAGTTGACCCGGTTGCTCTAGCAGACTCAGTTGCCCCAAGCAACATACCTAGGGACATCACAATTGGACATAAAAGACCTGCTTGGGCTCAACAAACTTTAGAAGAAGCAGAAGGGCATAAAGCCCCACAAGGAGCAACCAGAGAAAGCAAGAGACCTAAGAGAATCTCAAGCTACCTTTCAGCCACGACCCACATTATTGATTCAGAGCCAACCTGTCATGGAGAAGCTTCAGGTGAACAAGTATGGCAAGATGCCATGACTGAAGAATATCAATCTATACTAAAAAATGATGTATGGGATGTTGTTCCCAGACCAGAGGGAAAGTCCGTAGTGACTTCCAAATGGATTTACAAAATCAAACATGCTGCTGATGGAAGCATTGAAAAATACAAAGCAAGATTTGTGGCTAGAGGGTTTTCACAAATAGAGGGAGTCGACTATGACGAGACTTTTGCACTAGTAGCCAGATATACCTCCATCCGATCTATCATTGCACTAGCTGCTTCCATGAGTTGGAAGCAACATCAGATGGATGTAAAGACAACTTTTCTCAATGGTGAAATTGAGGAAGAAGTCTATATTGAGCAGCCGGAAGGTTTCGTTATACACAATGAAAAATCTCATGTATGCAGGTTGAAGAAAGCCCTATATGGTCTAAAACAAGCACCATGTGCTTGGTACGAGAAAATGGATGGATTTCTGATGAGTTTGGGCTTCAACGAAAGTGCAGTCGACCCAAACTTATATTATCACATTGATGGCAATGAGTGTCTGATTTTGGTCTTATATGTGGATGATCTTTTCATCACTGGTTTAGAGAGACTCATTGCTGAATGCAAACAAGCATTAACTGCTAAATTTGAAATGAAGGATTTGGGCCTAATGCATTATTTCTTGGGACTAGAAGTATGGCAAAGATCAGATGAGATTTTCCTAAGTCAAGGAAAATATACTATGGAGATACTGAAAAGGTTCAAAATGACAGATTGTAAAGCCACTCCTACTCCAATGGTAATGGATTTAAAGAAGATGAGTGACACTGATTCAGGAGACATAGATCCACATTTATATCGACAGCTTATTGGATCTTTGATGTATCTGGTTAACACTAGACCAGACATTTGCTATGCAGTGAATGTGCTTAGCCAATTTATGAGTCAACCAAAACATACACACTGGATAGCTGCAAAACACGTATTGAGATACTTACAAGGTACAATTGGTTATGGCCTGAGATATGCAGCTAATGTGGACCTAAGCTTGGAAGGATATGCCAATGCAGACTGGGCAGGAAGTGCAGTAGACATAAAAAGCACCTCAGGTTGCTGCTTCACCTTAGGATTAGCCATGGTTTCATGGTGTAGCAGAAAACAAATCTCTGTAGCTTTAAGTACAACAGAGGCAGAGTACATTGCACTAAGTGTGGCAGTTCGTGAAGCAGTATGGCTTCGCAAACTCTTAACAGACTTGTTCGATCATGAGATGGATCCGACTACTATTCATTGTGACAACCAGAGCTGTGTAAAGCTCTCCGCGAACCCAATGTTTCATGACAAATCAAAACACATTGAAATCAAGTATCACTATATCAGAGACATGGTGCAGAGAAAGACATTACACGTGCAATATCTTTCTACTTATGAACACATTGCAGATATCTTCACCAAACCACTTGCCAAGACAAAGTTCGATTATTTCCGTGAGAGACTTGGCCTGGTGGAAAATGCCTCCCTAGCTGAGAAGAAGTGTTGATGATTGCAATTATGTGAGACATTGTCCAGCTTACAAACCTGTGAGGTGTGGATCATTGCAGCTATGTAAGTCTTTCTCTCAGCTTACAAACCTGAGAGAAAGCCCCTAAGAAGGGTACGTGGTTCCTGTCTGAGACAGAGCTAGGAACGTAGAGATGACCTCCTCCATTCATAGGTCTCTTGCTTTCTCTTGGGCGCTAGTCTTCTAGGGTTTAAGCACCCTCTTGTGTGCTAGGTCTTTCTTGGTGGTGAAGGTCTTTCTCTTGAACAATATAGCAAAGGATTTGGCTGGGTTTTCTTCCCTTGTTGAGAAGGGTTTCCCAGGATACTTCTTGTGTTCTTGTGCATGGTGTTTCTTCTTATGATATTGGTTGCTGCAACATTCTTGTTTATGGTTAAGACAAATGCAAATTGAAATGAACTACATGCTTAACCTATCATATTGAAAAATCAACATATATGACGATCAATGATGGATGGAGGACTAGCTACTCCAAACTGTGTAGAAGGTGGTGTTTCATTTCAACTGGCAGATCGTCCTCCATGATGTATGGATGAAGCTCCTCCTCCTTCTCGTCCTCCTGCTGCTGCTCTTGCTCCCCTTCCTCTAATCATGCAGGTGCCTCATTCAAGAGAGGCACCTCAATATCCACCCTCCACTTAGACAATATATCAATATTGTCCAAAGAAATGGCATCCACTTCTGGCTCTTTCTCTATCTGCCTCATCCAAAGCCGAAGATTGTAGTGGATGTACACCAAGTCATTAAGACGTGGGAATGCCAACCTGTAAGAGGGTCATAAAATTAAAAAAACTTAATGAGTGTTGAGGGTTATAAATTTAAAGTACAATAAATGTAATTGGCTAATTGCTTTGTTAAAGTTCTAACATGTTGCGTCTTTTGGAGTGTATTTTGTCAAAAATACTCCAATTGCGCTCACAACCCACAAGTTTGATTGAGTATTCTAATGACAACTTTTTCATAAATTTGGTGCTTTTGTGCCATAGTTCCTCCGCCAAACGTCTGCAACAAATAAGAAAGAAAGAAAACATTAATGTTTTAAACAATGAACATAATTAAATTTCATATAAAAATTAAAATTTTAAAATTTAAGATACATAATTGAATTTTAAAAATCTAATGACTTACGTGGCATCAAAGTGGTCCTTAGCCTGACTGCATCAAGGAGGGCACAAGGGGCAAAGAGAGGCTCATTCACTCATTCACTTGTATGTTCACCAAGAGAGTTGGGAGAAGGGCAAGAGGATGGGAATGGAAGCATTGAGAGAGGGGAGCTTGGGCGCGTCCTTCCATGGAGGGCTCATGGAGGCTTAGACCTTCATTATTTGTTGGTGTTGGTTATTGCTTGGAGGAGGGCACACCCTTATCTTGCAGTAGGAGGACTTGTGCTATCTTAGATCTGTCTAGTTCATGGTGGAGGAGGCACACAACAGGTCGTTTGTGTGCAAGGGATTCTTCATTGGGCCAAGGAGGAAGGAGGGCGCATCACTTCAGTGGATAGGTCAACAAGGAGGAAGGGTACACTTTCCTAGGAGCATTCTTCTTGGAACCTGTGCTACAAGCTTGAGAGAAGCTTTCTATCTTACCAGGTTCTATTGTATTGTATTTCTTGTTGTATTCATTACTTGAGATCATCATTATATATACTTTCATTCCAAACTGGTTTTTCTCGGGGGGGGGTCTTATCCAGGGTCATGTTAACCAAAAATACCTGTGTCCATTTTCATGCATGCTTAGATGTGTAGATCAACATTTTAGTGTTGTAAAGATCTAGAGGAGTGTTACTTGTTTTGAGTTATATTGCATGTGCTAACTTTGGGTTACGAAAACACTTGCAAGGGCACCTCAAAGAACACTTAACCATTATAACTTATGAGCAGAAAGTTACTTGATTGTTTGTTTCCATAAACAACAACAAAGGACAGTTGAAGAACAAAACTTAGAGCCCAATTTCAGGTCAAGGACAGAGCTGTTTGTGAAGCCTCATAGGACCTCAGTTTTCTTCAACAACGTCTCTGGGGAAAGCTTAAAGGGACTATTCGAAAGAAACATATTACGATCAACATTAATCCAATTGAGACTATCAATTATATTGACGATGAGTTAGCCAACCAATTACAAATCTCGGAGTCTAACGTAACTGAAAGCTTAGGTTATAATGGAAAACTGTATGAAATAAATAATCTACAATTGACAATGGATGGCTATATTTTACACTCTCACTTTAAAGTTGTACATATATGAGGTAATGTCGATATAATTTGAGGTTCAAAATGGATGGAAACATTACATCCCTTCACTTAAGTTTGAAGAAGAAATAGTTAACATTTTTTATAATAAAACGAAGATAACATGACATGACATTGCAATGTAGCCCTATGCAGAAGTGACCTCATTAGTTACCTTGGACAATGTTGACTCAGACAATGTATTGTATTTCACCACTCAAGATGAACATAAGGCACAAAGGAGGAAACGTGAGAAAGATAACTTAGAAAGGTAGTTACAAGATCTTAAAGAAAAGAATCAAATTTTAAATGAAGAAATCTGTGAAATGAGCTAGCAGCTAATTCACGGGTGAGGATTTATTTCCTCCCAAGCTGGGGGGTGCCTTCTAATTCACAAATTGGGGGAGAGTGGAGTGGTAAAAAGCGACAACTGGATCCACTCGGTTGACTGACTATGGCTAGCTATCTGGAATTCAATCTGCCGTGGGTGAGACTGGCTCGGACGCTTCAACTACTGGTGGAACTGCTGGTGATGCCTTTGCTCTTGCCTATGCCTATGCTTATGATGCTTTCACTTTCTCAACGGGTGCCCGATGGAAAAGGATAAGGAACTGAACTAAAATCAGAAAATAAAGAAATTTTGTGTAAAAGTTTGAAATGACACTTTGTTGATAGAAGGAAAATAATTAAAAGGATGGATAAAATTGAAAATGGAAGTGCATGTTGTCGACAAAGTGACATCGATCGACTGAATTGAACCGGGGATATTTTGAGATGCTGAAGTATAAACTGTGATTATAGAAGCCTTGGTGAATTCTAAATCAACGATCGGAAAAACAAAGCAGGTTCATGATGAAGATATAAAGCCTAAAGTGAATTAGGAGAAAACTAAGCTCGAGATCCAGAAGAATATTGACAATAAGTTATTAAAGAAAAATGAAGAAAATTGTCGCCTACGGAATCATAATTGAAACTTGCTTTCATAAATCCAAAGGTTAAACGATGTGAAGAAGACACTACAGAAAAAATTAGAACGTGTCAACAAAGAAACATTGATCGATAAAGAGACAATGACTGATCCGGTTGAATCAAGGAAGTTGTCAGAGGTTAAAATCCAAACCATGGAGATATGAACGAATTCATATCTAATTGACACCAAAAATTAGAATGACACTTATGTTGGAATATTATCAACCAATACATCACCAAAAGTGATAGACGATGAATGTTCCATACCAAGACACAAGATGCATGGATGCCTTATCATCATCCATGATCCTAATCATAAATCATTGTATTGCTCAATGAATTGACCAAAGACAAAAACCAATATGAATATAAATGGCAATCTCCATAGAGATGACCAGATAAAATTCAGTGTCTAGTTACCATATGAAGTTCACATAGGTTCATGATCAACTTGCATTGGGGAGAAGGTTGTAGATGCAAAGCTAGTGAACATGGCATTGAATGGATTCCCATTTTCACGGGAACCATTTGTCCAAGGTATTTGTGCTCGAGAGTGTTGAAAATAGCAGCATCAGAAGGCATTCTCCAACGAGAGGTCTTAAGTGACCACCCTGAGGCTAGCCAGGGAGACTTGGAGATTAAACAATCTTGTGAGTCATGGCAAGAGTCAAGGCCAACGTACAAGCCTTGTGAGCCAAGACAAAAGTCAGGACGAAAGAGATGCTGCTAGAGATAGTCTTGTGAAGTCATGGCAAGAGTCAAGACAAACGTACAAGCCTTGTGAGCTAGGACAAAAACCTTGTGAGCCATGTGCAACAATCAAGGTCAACCTTGCGAGCTTAGCGTAAAAGCCAAGGAAAATCTAGCAATAGACAGGATGAATGTATAAATCGTGTGAGCTAGATTGATGTGACAAACAATCTTCCTTATCACTTATGCAAATGATTTAATTATAATGATTTAGTGCATTAGCACATGTGACCTTATCCACCATGAGAAGAATGACGAGTTGCCATGTGTGAAAGTCGAGTTATGAACTTAAGTGTGAAAGCTGAGTTATGAACTCAAGTGTAAAAAGTCGAAGTTGCATGTCAAGTTCGAGTTGTCTAACTCAAGTTGTAAAAGTCGAGTTGCATGTCAAGTTCGAGTTGTCTAACTCAAGTTGACAAAGTCGAGTTGCATGTGAAGTTGGCATGTCGAGTCACAAGTCTAGTTGCAAGAGCGACTTGTCATGCCATGCAAAGTCAAGTCTCAAGGGCGAGTTGTCATGTCATGCAAAGTCGAGTTACAAGTCAAGTTACAAGACGAGTTACAAGTCAAGTTACAGGACGAGTTACAAGTCTAGTTACAATTCGAGTTGAGTTGTAAAGTCAAGTCTAAAGGCGAGTTGTAAAGGCATGCATTCAGTTTCTAAGTCGAGCTCACTCATTTCTCATTTGTGCCTAGTATATATAGAGATCTACCCTTCATTATACACTTATGTTTTATGCAGTGCAAGAGAGAAGAGAAGAGGGATATTGTTTGCAGGTTGCACAAAGAAAGGCATCCACATTTTGGCAACCTCAGTTTTCTGAAGCACACTCTCATGGTGTTGTTGTAATCAGTTTAATCATTCATCTATTTGCTGATGAGGAAGTTTTGTTTGCTGGGTTTTTTCTCCCTCTTTGGGTTTCCCCAGGATGAAATCCTGTGTTATTGTGTGGCTAAATTTTTTGTGCGCTGTCTAATATTGCTTTACAACTTTCATGTTTCTGCATTGTTATTCAGTTAAGTTTTCAGATCTGCACAGTATATTGCAGAAAATAAAAAGTACAGTGAATTCTGAACCTAAGCTCGAAATTTCACAGGGAGAACCTTCCTAACTTTGAGTGGATTTGTGATGACTGTATCCAGGAGGAGACTCGCATGGAGTCAAAGACCAACAAGAAGGGTGGTGATGAGAACCTAGCTCTATTTGGTCAGAGAAATAAGGGTACAGGTAAAGGACCTAGCAAGGGTAAGGGAAAGACTGAGGAGTCAATCTCACAGCTAGGTAAGAAGGACATGAGTAAAATTAAGTGCTTCATTTGTCATAAGAATGATCATTATGCATCATAGTATCCATCGAAGAAGAGGGGTGAAGGGAAGCAACGACAAAAGCAAGTAGAAACCTTTGCAGAAACTCAAATGAACGAGTTTGCTGTCAAGTTTGAGAAGGATTTCTTGTTGGTACCTTGCCATTCCACCAACAAGATTTCGATGGATGCGTTCTTTGTGGAGCTTGGCAGTTATTTTCTAGTCTGAAGAAACCAGACTCAGGAGTACAGGTTGACCTTGGTGATGGTGCCAAGTACCTAGTAGCAGCTATTCCCTTCGAGCTCGAGTCAGTTAATTCTTTAGATTTTGACAATGTCTTGTTTGTACAAGGTCTCAAGAAGAACTTGCTTTTAGTTTCGGTTATGGAGGATAAAGGCTTTGCAGTGGAGTTCAACAACCAACAAGTCCTCATCAGACCGAAGGAATCTAGCCCAGATATAGCTTAGGTGATAGGGGTTAGAGAAGGTAATTTGTATAGGTTGCAGGGTGAACCTGTTCGAGCCTTGGTGCATAATAGCGACAATGTGTGCAAGTTGTGGAACAAGAGGATGGGGTACCTATATGAGGTCTCATCACAAGATTTTGCAGTCCTCCATCCAAAATCTCTTCAGGATCTCAACTGCATACTTACACTGCCTAAGAAAAATCTTGCTTGGTGTCTGGCATCTACCAAACCTCCAACCCCAAGAAGTAATGGATCATGCCAATGTCCTTCATCTCAAACTCAGCTGCCACGTCTGCTTTGCACCCTGCAATGAGCTCCGCTACAACTATCAGAAACAAGTCATCTACCTACAACACCAAAATAAGAAAAATAGTCTCGGCAAATATGTAATATAGGTTGGAATATTCTTTGCTTTTGGTGCAACCTATGCTTTGCAGATATCCATCGATCCTGGAAAACCATGCTCTCGGTGCCTACTTGAGTCCATAAATGCTTTCTTAACCCTACACATATGGAACTCCTTCCCATTTTCCTCAAAGCCATGAGGCTATTCTATGTACTCTTCTTCCTCAATGATCCCATTAAGGAAAGTTGTATTCACATCCATCTGATGTATCCTCCGTCCCATAAATGAAACCAAGAACATACCTGCTCTAATGGAAGTGTACCTAGCAAATGGAGCAAATATCTCCTCATAGTCCACTCCCTTTCTCTCGTAGAACCCTCTTGCCTTTAGATTTTGACGATGTCTTGTTTGTACAAGGTCTCAAGAACAACTTGCTTTTAGTTTCGGTTATGGAGGATAAAGGCTTTGCAGTGGAGTTCGACAACCAACAAGTCCTCATCAGACCGAAGGAATCTAGCCCAGATATAACTTAGATGATAGGGGTTAGAGAAGGTAATCTGTATAGGTTGTAGGGTGAACCTGTTCGAGCCTTGGTGCATAATAGCGACAATGTGTGCGAGTTGTGGAAAAAGAGGATGGGGTACCTATATCACAAGGTGTTGCCTATTTTGAGGGGGATAGTCATAGGTCTTCCAGAGTTCAATATTGAGTAACATGGTGTATGTAGAGGGTCCACGGTTGGCAAGCATGCCAAGGCTGCTTTCCCAAGCAACGAGCATAGGTTTAAGGGGATTCTAGATCTGGTACATTCCGATTTTTGTGGACTAATGTTAGTGGCGTCAATTATAGGAAGCTTGTAGGATGTTTCCTTTATTGATGATTTCTCTTGCAAGACTTGGATCTACTTCTTAAAGATCAAGGATGAGGTCTTTAGCAGGTTTTATGAGTTGAAAACTCTAGTAGAAAACCAAATAGGGAAGAAGATCAAAGTCTTGAGATTGAAGAATGGGGGAGAGTATGCGTCGAAGGCGTTTGAGGGTTTCCTGAGGGAGCTGATTGTTCTGTACAACCCACAATAGAATAGGGTTGCAGAGCGGAAGAATCAATCCATCATAGGGGTTGCTAAGCATGGAACACAACAGTCTACATCTAGAATTGATGTCCTCACAGGATCTTGGAGGACGGTACACCAGAGGAGGCATTTGCTAGTGTGTAGCCAGAGGTGAGTCATTTTCGCATCATTGGCTGTTGAGTTGATATTCATGTACTGGTAGAGAAGAGGACCATGTTGGAGCCCTCGAGTAGGAAAGGTTTATTTGTGGGTTACAATGAGACTTCAAAGGCTTATAAGCTCTAAATTCTAGAGTAGAGGAAGACAATAGAGAGCAGGGATGTAAAGTTTGAGGAAGACTTTGCATCTAGTAAGTCCCATGAGCCTATTCAAGTGACAAAGGATGAGGAACAAGAAGCTCCAAAGGTTGAGCTTGTTTCACTAGTGATTTCTAGAGAGTACAATAGCCTTTAGGTGAAGACGGGGAAACAAGATCTTGTTCCACTAGTGTTAGGAGACCTAGATGGTTCACTCAGACATTAAGGGATGCTCAAGAGCATGTTGAGACTTCTAGGGGCACATTTAGAGAGAGCGAACCTTCGAAGAAGTTTCCAGGATACATGACATTGATGAGAAACATTCTATATTTCGATCCTTATAGCTTTCAATAGGCAGTGGACGAGTGGGTATGGTGAGATGCCATGGTGGAGTACACCTACATCACTAAGAATGATGTTTGGGACATTATGCCAAGACAAGAGGGGAAGTCAGTTGTAAGTATGCAGTTGAGATCCTGAAGAGATTGATGCTATTGTTTGAATTTAATTTTTGCATTAATTAAATTCAACAATCAACTTGTTTAATTGAGATGATAAGGACATTAGTCATTGAGGTTGGGAATTTTTACACCCTCTAATGCTGTCAACAAAATAGTCCTAGTCAATTAGTTGACTAGACATCAATGGTTCGATCAATTCACAATTCATCCTCATCAAGATAGTTAAGCATCCCAAAATACAACAATAACCAAGTTAGTACCCTGTCAACATCCCTTGTTAGCATCCTTTTTCGGTACACATTGCACAGTTCTCCGTATTAGCAGTACTGAGTCGACATCACTTTTTGGCATCCACAGTTTGTACTCTGTAATTTGTCAATCAACACTCTTTGTCCATTTGCACTCTTTGCCTATCTGTAGTCTCTGTCATTTCATATGACAACAACGACAAGTTAGGGATTACATTGCCCAACATTTCATCATTAAGAAACGTAGTCGGTTCTAGTTGACTAGTCAAAAACCATCTGTTGGTTATCAACAACATCAATTTGGGTTTATCCATCCCAAAAATCTCAACAACATCCACCCTTAAACGCAACATCAATGATCAAAATCAATAGCATCATCACAACCGTCAATAACGTGTCCCAAACAATGTCTTCAATCAACACTGTCCCATATGCAAAAAAATGTCAACATGCCATCAAGACTATTCAACATGACAATCCAATAGAGATTGTGACAATAGTCGATTAATCAACAAAAATTAGTGGGAACATTGTACATCTCTATAGTGGACAACACATATTTGTATGAATTCCTCAAGCACTTGTTCAATTGCTTTCATGACCTATTGCTAATCCCACCGCATTCAACCTTCGTAGGTGGTATTGTTGTAAGAATCTCTGCGACCATAATCCCTTGATGAGGCACTGGAATTCCTTTTGTCTCTATGATTATGATGTTGATATGATAAAGAGTTCTATTCCTTTTGAATATAATAGTTCTTGCTCAACCAAAGGTTTAGTCACCTGGTTTGAGTTCGTGTTCGAGTTTGGTGACCATGAGGTTTTACGAACATTTGGCAGTGCAAAACTATGCGATAAAATTCGACATTAAGTTCGAGAAGCTATAGAATTCAAAATTTTCAAAATTTATGTATGTATATATATATATATATATATATATATATATAATATAATATAATATAATTCCATGTCTTGTGTTACCAGAAAATCTGGTACCTACAAAGTGTAAAGTCCCAAGCACCAAAGTACTCGCTTTGTGTAACTCAAGTAGGCTAACCACTCTCACCTCAATAGCTCATCCTCTCTCTTTAGGTTGAATTTTCTCCGACTCAAGGGGGTATCCCTAAGGATAGGTTTGCTAAGGCTAAGGAATGGAGGCTCTAGGTGATGTTTGAAAAATAAGCCTTAACAAAACGAGTGGATGTAATATAGGTGGAAAAATTAATGGTGTAAGAACAAAAAGGTGATGGAAACCCCAAGACTAGTGCCTACCAAATCTTTGGCAAAATGGAGTCGAAGAAGCATGGATCTAAGAGGGCGAGTGCATGAATGTGCAAGGAAAATAAGGGTTGCTATACGTACCACAAATCAACCATAGCTTGCTGAAAATTAATGTGGAAAACTAACCTTGGAGCAGCTAGCGGTGCTACTCTTAAACAAAGTTATGAAGATGAAGTTATTTTACTTCAAGAAACAACTTAGTTTGCTAGATGCAAGCTTAATATAACAACAATGAACATAAGAGGGATTGAATCCTCACATTACATTATCCAAATGGTAGATACTCCATTACAAGGCCTTCAAAACAAGTTACAAGGGTTTCCTACAACAATAAGCATGTCAAAGAATTACAAACATAAACCTCACATAAGATGGATGCAATACCTCCAATCTTCCATTAAGCTTGCCGATATGATGTACAATGTAGCCCAAGGGGAGAGCTTCAATCCCAAATTCCCAACCCATGCAAATGGAGAGAAAGCTCCTCTTTATAGAGGGAGTCTCTTCTCTCTGACAATAAAATACATTATTTGCTAACTCCATGAAAAGTCAAACATTAATAATGGAGAAGTTATATCCACCCTGTTATCCCCATTTTGTGGATATGGAGTGCCGAGAGACTACATGACCAACAATACCCTTTTTGCATAGTTGGAGACCTCTCTCACCACCACATATGATCACACATGGCATCCACCACATCAACTGGCTTCCGGAAGGCAGTGAGCCTTGCTCCATGAGGTACAAGTCAGTATTATGGTGAACATCATTTCAATATTTAAGCCATTTGAGTATGTTGTATCTTAGATTGCTCTAGATACCATGATATATGCTTGGAAATTTTGCCTTTTGCATTGCTTCACCTTGGTGGTTGACATTGTGCCCTAGTAAGTGGGCTTCCTTGGGGATGGGTTTGCTACTAGGAACTCCCTTGAAGAGCCATCATACCATTCCCGACCATACTTACCACTTTCCATCATTATTTCCCCCCATTTCCCTATCTCTTGGGATTTTAGGGTGTATTGACCCAAGAAGGGGTTGTCCCTCATTCTTTGGGAAGAAGGGGTTGAAGGCCCAAAGGGATTGCTGTGGGTAAAAGATAAAAGCCTTGTATGAACCTTCTAGATGCTTCGCCCAGGGATCACCCAAGAAAGCAGTGAAACACTTATCTTTGAGTAAAGGGAGACCCACAATATAATAAAGAGTGCTTAAAAGGTTAGTTGAAGGGTAGGAGGTCTGATCACAAGCCGACCTATCACGTCCATGAATATCTAGTGGTATGACATTGCCATCATCTGGTCACCAAACCAGGGTAATAACTCTCAGTTGCATGGCTGAGAGAAAGGGGGTTTCATCATGAGCCAACCTTCTCATTTCCACTAGGTGTTTGTGGGTGACATTGCCATTATCTGGACACCACGCCAGAGCAGTGACCTTCAACCTTTCCTTAAAATTATGAAAGAATAAAAGAATGACAAATAATGGGCTTGGAAAAAGTGCATTGCGGACGAAGGTACCACACACCCTCTACAAAGGCACCTATGAATGAGACACTACGACCCCTTGTATGTCATGAGCCCTATGCCCATTGAGTCTTGACCCCAACCACTTCACCCACTTTATATGGCTTAGAGAGGGATCTCTTGGAAACTCTTCTTGACCTAGGGCAAGATCTACCCAATAGGACACCTCGTCAACCCTCCCATATTCAAGCTTGACAAGTCATATACGGTCTTTGAGTAGTTAATTGTTCGATATAGTGATCTTTGATGCACATGCTTAGGTGGCTCATTTATTGATTGGATTCACTTATCATGATGTTATGACTTGAAATCCTTGGAGGGCGTGCTTATTTGTCTTTGCAAGACCTAGTTGGTGGACAGTTTTGGAAGAACAAGTCTAGCTTGGGCTTCCATGGGGCTGCAAGCCCACAGGTTGGATGCCAAGGGTCCACATGTCAGATCACATGGACGAAGTATTGGAGACCTAGAAGATGATGTGGAAGACTTAGCCTAGCCCTCACATGCCAAACAATTTTCCCAGGAGGGGCAAAACGTCTTCTTTTTTGAGCTTGACGTCATATTTGGGGGCTAGGGTTTGCTGGCGGTGTTACCACTCATTGACACATGGACGTTTTGAGGAGGATGAGGTCTTGACCACGAGGAGGTTGCATAGATGCTTGACATGTGGCCTTTGGAGGCCTACCATGGCTTCTCCAACACCAACGACTTGTCCCAACTGACAAAACGTCCCCGGAAGAGGTGATGTCCATGTAATTTAGGGTTTTATTTGTGCAAAAGTGAAATTTTAAATGAATTGTTTAATATTACTTTGTTAAAGGGGGCAAGATTAGGGTTGTTGACCCCTAGACTTGTGGTTTACCCCTAAATATGTGGACAAGTCACCTTGGTGACATTTTGTATAAATAAGAGATCATAAGATCTCATTAGAACATAACTCTCCCTCTTTTGAGAAGACCTTGATCTGAAATTTTCGCTACACTTGGCATATTTGTCTCCTTTGCACTTGTTTATGGCTATCTTTGATGAATGGTTGATGGAGGAGTGAGGCGGTAGCCTTGGATGAATGGTTTCTAGCTTTTATGGTGGATTATCTTAGCATCTTCTTGATTTGGTATGGTTTTCACTCTTATGCTATCATTTGTTTCAAGTCAAGGATTGTTGTGCTAGGAGCTAAGTGGGAAGTAAGAGCATTTACACCCACACTCTAGTCTTCATCATTTATTGCTTGAAGTTTATTGGTGTTGCAAGGGTTTGTTTGAGGAAGTAAGAGGATTTACTCCCCTCATTTCCAAACCCTAACTAGAGATACTTGCCTTGGGAAGTAAGAGGGTTTACACCGCCAAGGAAGTAGCATCTCTAGTTCATTTACTTGACTCCATTAACCCAAAATTTAAAGGCAATAGTCATTTTTTTATTGCATTGGAGATACAAAATCATTGCCTTGGGAAGAGTGATTTTTGCTAGTTTCAAGTCTATCTTTTGGAGAAGTGTTCCTTGAGCCTTGAGCTCTCTTGCCTCATTGAGGTGTCCCTCTTCTCCCACTACTTTGATTGCTGTTATAAACATTAACCTACAGCCATTAGGGCTGCATAACCCTAGCTGCTAACTCCCTCTTATCTCACAAACTAACCCTAAGAATTCCCTCTAACTTCACTCACCTATTCTACTAAGTAGGGCGCACTTTTTGGGCTAGTTCTTGGCACTTTTCTATGATTGATTTTGCTGCTGCATGTCATTGAAAGCTACAGCCATAAGGCTGATAATTTACTGCAGAAAATCACTTTTATAACAACTTGCTTTGTTCATTCTCAAAGTGCTACATTCAAGCCCTAATTGATTGCCAAATTCATTGATAGTATTATTGGTTGGTCTTATGCTTTTACATGCTGATTTAGATGCTTTATTTGCTGATATAAACTGTTACCTGCTGCTAAAAACTAGGGACAACAAGCTTAACTTGCTGATCCAGATTCCATACTAACATATAGCATTGCAAGGTGTCTTTCTTCGTCTCTCGGGCAGGTACAATCATCCGAAGAAGTGCTATATCTTTGAAGCAACTTTCATTTGGTTAACAAGGCATCTCCTTTCACATCTCACTCCACTTAGATTTGACTTCTAGGGGTTTCACTTCCATATCCATTCATCTACATCTCATTCCCCCTAGGGTCACCGGGATCGCCTCCCTAGAGTGACTTAGTCACCCTGGAAGTGAGGGACCTACATTGAGGTGACATTGGGTGTAGGATTCCCTAGTTGTAGCACTTGCTTTTGTTTTTGGGTCGGGATTTGCCCAACCTACAACCTATGCTAAAACACACCCTTAATCAATGGTTGACCATATCAAATAGTATGTGGAGACTAGCCTCTCTAGGAGAGCTCGCCGGATCTAAAATAGGCTGTAGTTTGCTAGACATCCTCCAAAAGAGAGAGGGAGCACCAGTAAAATAAGTATTTACCATGTCAAAATGATAAATTGCTCCAGATACAATGTGCCCTCCAAGGTGCTAGCTCAATAATACACATAAAATAATCCTTGACATGGGAGGTTGTGGTCCAAGGTCCACCTAGAAGAGCTCACTAAGTGCACCCTCCAAGATGCATGAGTGAGAAAACAATAAAATATAATTCTACTAGGAGAATGCTCCATAACCAACTCCATGTAATAAATTAAACAACATTATAATAATGGAGTGGTTATAACCAGTGTTACCAGAACCGAACCGGAACCGGTAAAACCGGCTGGTCCGACCGGTTCACAGGGCTTACCTGTTCAAACCGGACATTCAAATCGGTTTTGTACGGAACCGGTTTTTATTTTTTATTTTTTATTGATATTATTATTATTTATCGTACGGCTGGAAAAGTGAGGGGATTTGCAAATTTTTTTAAAAAAGTAAAAAAAAAAGAGACTCAACCAACACCTTTTGACAATGAAGACCTTTCCTAGATGGATTTGGATCAAGAGAATGTGTGCATTGATGTTGCAACTGTATCTTTGCCTTCTGGACCAGGGGAATCAAGCCAGGCTCGGAATCCCCCTGTTGAGTCTACTCATGTTGAGGATGTAGATGATGACTTTGAGTCTGAGTCTTAGTCCGAGTTTGAGTTTCAGTAATGCAGATTCAGACTATTAGATTGTGTAGTCTCTACTCTCTATCCTCTAGCCTAGACTCTAGAGTTATTTTTGGACTTTATAGGCCATTTAGAGCCTTTTTGATGATGTATTTTGATTCAGAATCTAGATATTCATATGACTATGGAGTGCACTTGCCACTTACTGTTAGTGCTATTTTGGTTTTATACAATGTTACTTGTTATATATATATGAGAAACTTTGCAATTTTTTGTATACTGGTTTGGCTTCACATGGATGCACATCAATATGTATTTTTTTTCAAAATTTGAATATTTTATGTATTTTTAGTGACCGGTTTTTTGATCCGTTTTTTTTTCCGGTTCTAGTTTGGTTCCGATTTTTTGGGTCGACCGGTTCTGGTAACCTTGGTTATAACCTCCAACAATATAAACTCAAGATGAGAGGGACAAATTAAGGTTTTGACCTTGCTAAGGCTTTAAGAAATAAGGTAAAATCCCCCTCCATATGTGTTCCTTCCAAGAAAGGAATAAAATAATCAAAGGGGTGCGCTCTGGTAAGATAAACCATCGAAAAATAGCAAGAAGAAAGTTTCCCCATGTGTGCCCTCCAAGTGCAACATGCTCTTCAAGGAAACTCCATAACAACCTTCAAATAAAATAATATAGTCAAAGAGATGAGGGTGCTCTCCAATGTAGGTGAAATAATGCCAAGTGTAGTTGCAATAACCATGCAATAAATGATGAAAAAGAACCTAGAAGGAGTATGCCCTAGAAGAGTGCAATGGAGCCACCTCAACCCACCCACAAATATAATATCCTCCATATGAAGTGTGCCTTAGAAGTTGTGCCAATGTAGTTATACTCCATCGATACATGTGCCAAAGCCATGTGTTGTTTTCCAAAACCATCAATTGATTTCCCAAACCATGTGCACAAGAGGATGGCGCTCTAGAGAAGTGTGCTAAGGTAGTTACACTCATCAATAAAAAATGAAATGTTTCCCCATAATGATGCTCAACCAACCCAAGGAGGTGTGCCATAGAAAAGTGTGCTGCCCTCTCCAAAATAATAAAATAATGTATGCATGCCTTGGAATTTGTGCCAAAGAGGGGAGTGCTCCACACAAAAGCCTAATCCTCCTGCAAATAGACCCCTCCAAGTGTGAAAAGATGGCAAATAAAGTAGGGTGCTTGTTATGAACATAAATAACATAAATATATACAAAATAATATAAATAATAAATAATAATAATAATTAATTAGTGAAAAAAATTATAATGAAAAGATGTGTCTTATCCAAAAGTCATGACTATTAGGGAAATCCGTCTAGGTATATATAATAGGGCCCTCAGTTGTAATCAAGCATCTCATATTCATATTCGTATACATTATTATTCAATATATATTATTATTCTAAATGGATTTCTTTATATTCCAAATATTTTGGATATTTCGTGTATGAACCGAGTTGGTTCACCACATTTGGTACCAGAGTGACATCTGATTTCAGCCTTTGGCCATGAGACCCTTGGTCAAGTTTGTTGCCCTTGGCAAGAAAATCATTAGCTTTTGGCCAACCCCATTTTTCAGAATTTTTCTGAATTATCCAGTTTTTTTATCACTATCTGGCCTTTGGCCAAAAAAAGGGAAGAATTTTTCTTTTCCTGCTCATTGCAATTGAATATTTCGCTGCTAGCATTAAAAGAATTACAGAACTGGCTTCAGTACGTTGCTGTTAGAAGTGACCATTTCTGAAAGAAAAAATAAATTAAGATTGGAAAAATCTATAGACGGGTTAAAGCAAATAAAATTATATATTTAGACAAGTTACTGAGTTGCCTAGATTTTGTTTTTGAAGAAATAAATACAGTACAAATTCTGTACAACACAATTGAAGCTGCCATACTGTCAAGTCAACGACCATTTTCTGTCCGTTCTCTGTTCCGAGCCTTACAACCACTGCCCGTACTACATCTGCCGTACACCTTGGTGTGGAATTTTTAGCTGTACATCCGCCATACAATCACCTTCACAATTCAGTAATTTGCAACAGATGTACAAATTCCATACATAAGATTTGCTGTCATTTCATCCGTTCTATATGGTCGCACTTAAAATTTGTGGAGGCGTGCAAAATAGTCGGGTTGCATATATGCCCAATCATCAATCATCATGTCCTTTCGTGAAGAAATTTCGGATCTCTCATTTATATAAATGGCTAAACATAAGTGTATCGAGTAAAAGTATATGAAGTGGCTATTATTAAGTGGAAATTAATAAAGGTCCTATTATTTGTTATTCAGTGAGATCTTAAATAGTTACCAAGAGATATAAAGTGGAAAAGTATACAAGTTCCTAAGAGTTAAAAAAGACAGAAAAAAAAAAGTATATATATATATATATATATATATATATAAGTGGAATTTTCTTAAGAGAGTATAAAAAGGGTTATAAAAATAATTCTTGAGGTTTCAATCAAGAGAAGAACCATGCCCTTCAAGATGTTAGCACTCTGTAAATTGCTTTTGGTTGAGGAAGCAAATCACAAAGGTAACCACAAACCAACTTGAGGCTGGAAGCTAGCCCTTCCAACCAGAGAGGGCTCTCTCTCTCTTCAAATCAATCACTGAAAGGATTGATTTGGAATTTCGTCCAAAGGCTAGATCTCTAAGGTAAGATTGAATTTATAAAATTGGTGGCAATGTGGACATAAATTCCATTGGGAAATGGAGTCACTGGAAGGTCAGAAATCAATGAAGGTTTACTGGACTCTTGGTGAATTGAAAGGTGACTGATCAGAGGCAAGATAGAATGCACTTCTTTAGGCCGATTAGATATCGTTGTAGATTGAAGATTACAGAGAAAACAAATAACCTCTTAGAGCTTCTATCAAGGATGAATCCCAAGGTGATTACAACAAAAAGACAACTGAAGATACATGCAACAGAGCATCAGATACAGATGAATTCTGATACATATAGTTCACATTAACACAAAGAAGAAGACATATCACATAGATGAATTTAAACTAGAAGACTAAAACTGTAGGATCACATGCATAAAACAACACAATCACATGTATCTTTGGAGTAAAATTTCAGGGACTTCTGATCCAACAAATTTCATTAATATCAGAGAAAGTTTACAAAATGTATTCAATAGTCTTTAACTTACACACTTGCCAACCCTTTTTACATTCTCTTTATGATAATATATAGAAAAATGTCATATCAAAGCTTAAGGAGGTCGAAATCCTTCCTTAGCTAAAGATAGGATGAAGTTACAATATCTTAGGAAAGAATATTTGGCAAAATCTGTCCATATCCTACTTTCTAGGATTTGGTTTTTGACCAACTAAAATTGTGCTAACTTAAGAGAAAATCATGGGATTTGGCAGAAAAATCTTCAAACTTCATCATCCAAATCAATTTGGAGTCAATTATTCCAAGTAGGAGGTCCATCAAGTCAAATTTCAAAAAATTCTAGAACTTTGTCATTAAATCTGGATTGGCGAAATTCTGAAAAATAGGCCTCAAAGATGACATCATATCTCCCAAACTGTGGTAGCTGTGTAAAAACTGAGGGACGATTTTGTTATTTGGTCTGTCCTTGACAAAAACCTCTTTCAGTTTTCAAAAATTCCTTTCCATTTGGTCAGAAACTTAATTTGAAGTTGACTTCTAAAACAGTCAGAAACGCAACATGCTCTGTCACAGTTGCGCAACAACAACCTACAATAGAAACACAACAAACTTGTGCAACATAGGCTCTTTTTCACACTTTGTCCACCTTTTCTAATCTTTGCCGATGGATGATGATGGCTGATGGTGAATTTGGCCTTCTGATGATTGGGTGTCCTAGAATTCCTTGTACCTCCTTCAAAATGACACTTGCTTCTTAAAATCTCAAAACCCTAATGTGCCAAACTATAGCAAATGAACTCACATAACCTATGACTGATACACTTCTTAAGTTGCTGCATTCTCAGTGGCCATCTCCTTATTATCCCTTTGATTATGCTTTGAGTTGATACTGACAACAAAACCCCCTTTTTGCTGCTCAAAAACAAGACTGTCACAGTTACGCAACAAGGTTGTTGTGCAACTGGAAATTCTGCATTTATAGCTCATATCCCAAAACAGAAACATTCCAACATATGTATGGGTACAAGTATGATGTCATCACCTGTAATAGTCCATCCTTTGATCAAAAACATTGTGCACATGCATGCAATCTTCAAATCTCCAAGGCATTTCAAAAATTAGGGTCTTGATGCATGCAACTTTCCAAAAAAGTTCAAAATAGCAAAAATGAGTCAATCAAGCTCCAATGGTTCTGCTTCAGCCAACAAATCAAGTTTTCCCAAATCACAAATTTTCATGTGAAAATTTACATGTGCTAACACAAGATATATCGAGGCTTTTCATATTAATAATAATAATAATAATCTATTTTTAAGGTCACGGCCAAGCCAGCACACCAAATTGGTGTATGAGACCCCCTTGTTTGTGGGACAAGGGACCCCCCTCCGCCCAGCGATTTGACTGGTAAAGTCTACGAAGGTATACATACCCTACCCCCCTCTGGATTTGAACCTGCGACCTCTTAAGAGGAAACACATGTTCTTAACCAGTAGGCCCACTCATGCTGTATATTCAGGTTGGCTAAAATATTAATCCATACTTATCGATGATGCATCGAATATTGTTACAAGGTAAAAGTTAGGGCTTTATTATTAAATGGTTCAATAATTGACGAAAGGTGAAACAAGAACATTATAAAGAAGAATTATATATATATATATATATATATATATATATATATATATTCGAAGAGAGATAAAGTCATTTAAAAAAAAGGAAAAAAAAGAGAGAGAAAGTTCAGTGAAAAGGTTTGATTAAAATAAAACCCCCTAAGTTATAAGTGAAAGGTTAAAGACTTTTAATCAAAGAATTATTTAGCGCAAATTATCAACGAAAGCAAATGGAGTCTAGTAATAAGAAAGGTAGATTCCCTAAAACTTTAGGGAACTCTGCTTCAGTGCTACTTAGAGTCAAAGGGACACTTGGAGGGAAAGATATCACTATTTCTATTGCACCCATTGGATGTAATGATTGTATTAGTACTGAATTCGCTACTGGAATGAGAAACAATATGACATAATTGATTTACAATTGAATATTGGGGATTATGTTAGAAAGTAATGGATGTGCTTGTTTAACCATAGACAATATAGCAATATTGTCACCCAACCATAGGTCGAAGCCACCCCCGAGCACCTTAACCTTAACAGAGAATCATTCCGGAAGAAAACCCTAGGCTAGATAGCCAAACAAAGGTGACGCACCTTTCTCCAAGGATAACGCACCAAGCAAGAGTAACAAGAGCTGATCATAGAGTCCAAACCATAACCAAGAGATAGTCCAAGCCAAAACCGAAATTTGCTAGTTGCAGCAGCTGCTGCAACAACTCTCCTCCAAACTTGCGCACAAACTGGCCAACTATAGTGCGCACAAGTGCTGCTTCTGCAGTTCTGAGAATACTGACCAGAATGAAGACTGGCCTCCTGTATTTATACTAATTATGGTAGACTGCCTGGGCCGACTTCTCATTCTGGGTACTAATTCTTTAGTATATAACATTTCCTTTAGTCGACTTCTTCTCTTGGAGGCTAATAACCTAATACAAGTCATTCTCTTGAGCCGACTTGTCTTCTAGGGTTATTAACCAATTAATTATGGATTCTTCTTGCTTCCCGGAATATTCTATTCTTGTCAGGTTTACACGTGGAGGTAAATACCTCCCGCAGCTACCATAATATCAACAGATTATACCTTTGTATCACAATTCACTGTCGGATCTCTAGGGAGCGATGAGGGTGACATATTTCTGGGTTCACCTTGGATGGAAATACTAGGGTCTTTCATCTTAAACACAAATAAGTTTTTGACATTCTCTTATAAGAAGAAAGAGATAACATTACAAGACACTACATCAAAACCAATTTTAGTAACATTAGAAGACTATAAAGATATCTCACAAGTAATACTTCAAGAAAATAAAAAATCAATGCGAAATATGCAAAAAGAAATTGATAAAATTATCACAGATAAAAACGAAGAAATTTCTTGCCTCAAGAATCATAGTCAGAACTTGGTCACACAGATTAAGAAGTTAAAAGGTGAGAAGAAGTCGCAGCAAGAAATGTTAAAACAACTTATGAACAAGAAATCACTGATTGATAAAGAAACAATGATTTATCCCACTGAAATAAAGAAGTCATCAGTTGTACAAATCCAAGTTGCAGAAAAAGGAACAAACACAAATCCAGTTGAAGTCAAAACAACGTCAGATGTTGGAGTACAAACGTTGGAAATTCCAAGTGTTCTTACTAATAGAGGTTCATCAATTAACAATGCAACATCAATGCATGAAGAAAAGAAAACTCCGAAAGAAAATCAAGAAAATGCTACGAGTACAAATCAAGAAATCCTTATCGACATCCAAATCATAAGAGCATATATCTTAACCAACCAGATTATCAATATCACTCCGGATGAAAACAACTGGCTTATCTTTTGAAAAATATTGATACCAACACAATTAAATCTCATGATAACAATTCATCATGAAAGTGCAACGCTCTGCAAATGATTGAATTAGGATGGTCAGATCCTTTTACGATTCAAAATTTTTTCTCAGCGCTCGGAGGTTCATGTCGTCTCGCATCATCAACTACAACAGATCAAAGAATGATGCGTCGATATTACAAGCCAAAGAAAAAATGTCCAGTCCTTCCCTCGCTATGCTTTGAAGACAAAGCATTTCTAAAGGGGAAGACAATGTTATGAACATAAATATATACAAAATAATAGAAATAATAAATAATAATAATTAATTGATGAAATGACATTATAATGAAAAGATGCGTCTTATCCAAAAGTCATGACTATTAGTGAAAGGGCACTCCGTCTAGGTATATATAACGGGGCCCTCAGTTGTAATCAAGCATCTCATATTCATATTCTTATACATTATTATTCAATAGATATTATTATCCTAAATGGATTTCTTTATATTCGAAGTATTTTGGATATTTCGTGTATGAATCGAGTTGATTCACCATAGTGCTTCATCAACAAACCTCTAAGTGTGAAAAATAGGGTCAACAAGACACTTGAATGGTTAAATCATCCTTAACATTTGTGCACAAAGGTTAATAATCATAGTCCACCTTTAATAATCTCCGAATGATTAAATCACCATGAACATGTGTGCCAATGAGGCGGTGCACTCCATCAAAGTGTTGTACCATGTAAATAAAAATGTCCTCCCTAGCAAAACCCCACCATAATAAGAATAAAACAAAAGCTCCACCTAGGATTGAACCTAGGGCGCACCACCATCAATGGACTAATATATCACATGCATCATTGAACTTGAGGAAAAAGCTGGATCATCAAGGAAACAGATAGTACCCCCCCTTCCAACTCAAACTTAGAGAAAAATACATCACTAAGGGTATGGACATAATCAAACACATTCCCCCTAGGTGATGTCTAGTATCTCAATGTTATATCACCTAGGAAATTCACACCAAGGCAACATGCATCACCCCACCACATCAACATCATAAGAGAAGGGGGCATAAGAAAGTGCTAACCCCATCTAGTCATCAAGTATGGTCCCCATCTCACATCCAACATAAGAGGACCATGTAGAACAACCCCTCCTAGTGACATGCCAACAGTGTAACACCATGATACATTGTCACTAGGATGCTCCAAGAAGAAGATAACACATGAAATAACAAGCATCCATATGTCAAGAGAGTGATCCAAAGGCATGAAAGTAGTGTTATCACACAAGTTGTAGGTTGGGAAAAGCCCGACCCAAACCACAATATGGCGACAACTGAGAGAACACCTACCAACTGTCAACTTAGATAGGCATTCCTGTTGCTTTAGAGATGAAGTAATCACCTCAAGGGGGGAATCCCGGGTGACCCTAGGGGAAATGAGATGGAAAATGAAGAGATGATGAAGTGTCCCCTTATAGGTCAATGATGGAAGGTGAGAAGGGCTTGAAAAGAGTCTCGTAGATGGTGTAAGATGTGCCACAATATAGAAGACCTATCAAGAAGTGATTGTACCTGCCCGAGACACAAGGAAAACATTGATACAAGCCCAATAATATGTTGGACAAGCAAGTTAAGCTTGCTGTCCCTAATTGCAGCAATAAACAGTAATACATATCAGCAACAAAGAATAATAAAGTTGCTAAAAGTCTAGTTAAGATTTGCAAGAGACAAGCTAGCAATGACTAGTTTAACTCAAGATTGAAAGAGTATGACTTCAACATGAAAGTAAGGCTGTTAGGAACAAGTACTACATAGATAATTATCCGCCTTATGGCTATAGCAAACAAGTTGTTACAGCAATGAATTCAACCAAAAAAACTGGCAAAGAGTCCACCCAAAAGATGCACCAAGATTAGTAGATTATTGTGGCAAACTATGAAACATGACATGACCATTTAGTCCTCCGTGTTGCATATCTTGCGTGGGGACACAAATTTGTGAGGGTATGTGTCAGACATGGATCTGGGATGTGTCCTGTACACAAGACATTTCCCAAATCTGTGTCTGACATGTGCCTTGCACGTGTTCCAATTTAAGGGCATGTGTCATGCATAGGAAAGGTACTGGGCTCACGTTTTCTCATGCAAGTTGGAGTTGTGAGGTGTGTTGGTGTGCAATTGATGGTTATTTTGCCCTACTAATGCTATTTAAAGAGGTCCCCACCCCCTCCATTTTACCCACCCTAGCAATTATTGGTAATATTAAATTCTAAAAGTAAAAGTGACATTCTCCTTTATCTTTCATTTTCATCCTTTTACTTAAATTTTTAACATTACCATTAATCGTTTCAGGATTTTGAGAGTGGTTCCAACCTCATTGGACTTCATATGGAGAAAGTAGAATTTTAGGTCCCATTCAAAATTCAACAACTTAACAGTTTTTAGGATTTCAAGATTGACAAGATTGCAATGTTTCCATTGGATTCTATCATGACGATATGGAACTGACATTTAATCAAGAGCACCAAGCCTTTTATGTACCTCGATGTTGGTGGCATTGATTGTTGAACTCTTTTGTCATGACCCTAGTAAAAATTTACCCTTCACTCAAGTATAAACTATTCTATTGAATTCTTTTCTTTGTCATCGTGTTAGGTGGCTTAGTGGTGTATGTGCACACCAAACTTCGTCTTATTTACATGCATAGAGAAGAATGGTTGACGGGAAAGACAAAGATGTGGGATGTATTTCCTAATGATATGGGTTTGGACAACAGTGTTGAATTTGCATTAGTTAACTTGGATCTTAATGAACCAATGCTAGAGCTAGTCACTTTTGATGATGATGATCCTCTCGAGGGGTCATCCTCCACACCAGCATATGCACAAATTGCATTGGATATAGAGGAGGAGGAGGAGGAGAGAGCACTAGTATTGATGCTAATCTTGATGTTTATGACATGGAGGACTACTGACAGTCACGACTCATGAGCTGTGAGATTCTTCCATCTATGGTTCTATTATCTACCCTATGGCTATTTTGTATTTTCCATTGGAATTCCCACCTATAGTATCAATGACTCAGACTCAATATCTATGTGCATTTTGATTTTGATAACTTATTGAGATTGAGAATGCTGCAACTTATGGTTCTAATTTCTTGTTTGTTTAGTGTTTGTCATTTGATCAACATTGATGTTACAATGTATAATGAATCATGATTTAACATTTATGTTACATGTTTAAAGTTTTGTAGCATGTAAATCATCTAGTTTCTAACAAAATATGAATCTTTATGTCTAAATTTAATTTTTTGTATATGTAATTTTCAATTTTTTTCATGTAACTATTTTTTTAAAATATATATATATATATAAACATGTCCTCCGGGTCCTATTGTCAGGGTCAAAATTTCATGTGTCGGATACTCGTATTTCTGTGTCCTCTGTGTCGTGTCTTCGTGTCAGGTGAGTTAGGTGGCAAACTTTTAGCAAATTCTAATGGTTGAAATGTGAGTTATTAAGAGATTTGTATTAGGGTTTCTGCAACCCTAATGACTGTAGATTAAAAGTTATAACAACTCCAAGAAGACTAAGAGAATCAAGACGCCCTAGAGGGTTTGGCAACCTCAATGAATCCACAAAAGAATCCAACTTAAACAAGATTAATATCTCACCAAAACACGTTTACGAATGCAAACAATTTTACTTCTCCAATGCAAAAAATCAGATTAGTGGCTTTATAATAGGGTAAATGGAGTCTTTAAAGCACAAGTTAGATCAATAAGATCCCTAGGGGTGTAAATCCTCATACTCCCTAGGGTATGCTAATCAAACTAGGGTAAATCTAGGAAGGTATACAATGTACACACTTGTATTTCTCCTAGCAACCCTTGTCCAAGAAATGACTTATAAACTTAGCAAATGAGATGAAGCTTAATGTGTTGAAATATTGTAACTGCAAAGAGTATTCTATTAATTATTGAGTCATTATTCATTATATCAATCCCCTTTTGTGGATTGATCATGTCGGGCATTGTAATTGTTAGATTTAGGGTAAAATTGCAAAACAATAATCTCTTTTAAATTTCAATGATCAAAACAGCTAGATCTGTAACTCAATCAAAGATAGAACACATAGTATGTAGATCTATGAAGGACAACAACAACTTTAAAAGAAAAACTCTGATCTAATATACATAGAAACTCAGATCTAAATGTAACAGATCTGAGAAATACAATAGATGTATAAGACTAACCACAGATTTCAGATCTAACAATTTTGTCCAATCATTTCACAATAGAATAAATTGTAAGTTCAGAGTATATCTTTAGATCTACACAATGTATACTAGATTAAACAGTTCTGTAGTAGAAGCAAATCCAAATCAGAGAAAGATGAGTAAGATACATACCTGGTACACCAACCTTACCTCTGAAGATAGCACAGTAACCACAATAGGTGTAGAACCAGTTTAGTATGCTCAGACAAAAGTTCAGTTCATAGATCTATAGTGGATCTCAATGCCAAAGAATGAAGGAACTTTCTTGCCACCAAGCAATAGGGCCACAGGGAGAAAAACACAAATCCCAACAGAGGTAAATCAAAAGCCCAAACCCTCTCTCAGTAAAACCCTTACCCAAGAGACTTTTAGATCTGAAAACTGGACTGTGTATAAACCCTTGTTTCAGCAGTGGACAAACTGAGCCTTCAACAAATGGCACCCACAAGAATACCCTAGCAAAAAGAGCCGCAGACTAGATAGTCTCTCCACACAACAGACAAAGAAGAGGGGGTGCCAAAACCCTTAAGATCAGTCCACACAATAGGGCCGTATCCTCAAGGGTCAAAGGTTTGCACTCAACGCAAGGTTAAGAGTGCCAAACATTGCTCACACACTGAAACACAATACCCTAACCAACGAATGCAAGGGAGGCTGCTACAAACACAAAGGAGTACCTACAACAAACACAAGGAAGGTCGCACCTGTACCTTCAGCAAACTCAAGGGAGGCCGCACTGTACATATTCCAAACAACAACCAAAGGAAGAGGACGGTGCTGGTAAGTCACCCTCAAGAAGGCGGCAGCTAGAACTCATACACAGCAGAAAGGAGGCGGCAGCTAGAAGCTCATCCACAGCAGAAAGGAGGCGGCAACTAGAAGGTATCCACAACAAATCCAAGAGGTAGCTCCCACAGAAAATACAAAGAGGCCGCAGGCTAGAGAGAGTGAGATCAACGCTAGCACATAAGAAGGATAGGTGAGTGAAAAGTGAGAGGGGGGGGGTTTAATATATAGTATTTAGGTTAGGGTAAGGGTTAGATTAAACCAAAATAGAATCACATGTTTAAATTCAAATTTAAACATGTGATAATAACATTTTAAAATTTAACTTTAAATTTACCCCTTTAATAAGACAACAAAACCCCACAACAAACAGGAAAGGGTAAAAGAGGGTTTGCAAGGTGGCATTACTCATTCCTTCATATCACATGGTGAACCTATTACTTTATCATCACTGCATATGGGACTTATCCCTCATGTGGTTATGTCCTTCTTCAAGGAAGGTCATGTACAATCAAATACTTGATAGAGAATCAAGTAGCCCCAGGACTTTTCCTGGGGTCTTATCCACCAAGGTCAGAGACCAAGGATCAACCCATGCTGTATGCATGGGTACCCTGGACTTTTCTAGGGGCCCTAGGCTTATCTAGGGACTTTAACTGCTTGGTCCTAGACCAAGAACCCCAGTCGTATACTGGGGGCCCTCTCAGGGGTCTTTACTGCTTGGTTATTCACCAAGAACCCTAGTCGTATATTGGGGGCCCTCATAAGGGTCTTTTGCCATGGCACTGACTGTTTGGTCCCAGACCAAGTACCCCAGGAGTGCACTGGGGGCCCTAGATCTCGTCTAGGGTCTTAGCCATCCTCCAGGAGAATGGCTCTCGCAGCTGCTTATAAATTTAACAGTAATTGACCAAATACCCTTTTGCGGATTGGTCAAACCCTAATTGTATTATGCAAATTAAGATGTTGGTCCCCAGGCCTAATTAAAGTGGTTTTAACCACTAAGAAGACAAGTCGACCCTGCCCAGTGAAGACACCTTTCCAGCCAGTATAAATAAAGGAAGCCAGTGCCTCATTATCTCACTCACTCATTTGATCATCCAGTGCGCAAGTTTGGTAGCTGCAGTTGGGAGAAGGGAGAGAGAGGCGCATTGATCAGTGTTGGATATTCTCTAGTGTTTTGGTTTATTGTCTTGGCATTGTCTTGACTATCTATATTAAGGAAGTTTTCGCTGGGTTTTCTCCCACATGAGGGTTTTCCAGGATAAATGTTGTGTATCTTGTGATTGTGTTTCTCTCAGTGATCCTACCTATGCTATTGTTATCCAGTAAATTGAAAAGAAACCTAATAATAGCTCAAAACTTAACATAATGGAGGGTGTATGCAACATAGTCCTCTTTGGGTTTCAACCAACAATAACCAAGAACAAGCAAGAAATAACTAACAAATGCATATTTTTCCTTACCAATTCCAAGAAAGAGAGAGATCAAACCCTAGTTCACCAAACATTTACCATTCAAGAGCAAGTAAAGAAGCCTCCAAGAGGTGTGCACCACCTAGCCTTATCTAATCACCAAGAGATAACACCAAAGAGCATTAACACAAGAGAGAGATACCAAAAATGCCAAAGAGGGCGCAAATTTCAGCCAACTAGTCTTCTCACAATGGGAGAGCTATGATAAAAATGAATTAGAGGTGACCTCTATTTATACAAGTCATCTAAGACATAGTTTGTCCACATAACTTAGGGTAAACCACAAAATAAGGGGACAACAACCCTTATTTGCCCCTTTACACAAAATAGTACTTTTTAATTCATATTTGGACATAAGTAAAACCCTAAAGTAAGACGTCACCCTTCTAGGGTGACGTTTTGGCACTTTTACAAGTCGTTGGAGTAGGAGATGAGTGTGCTAGGCCTCTAAAGGCCAAGTGTCTTCAATCCAAGCCTCTCCTCCACAACCCGTGGCTTCCTTCCTTCAAAACGTGCCAAGTGTCTTCAACCACCACCAAACCCTAGTCTTGATGTGATGTCAAGCTCTCAAAGGTGACGTTTTGGCCTCCTTAGGCAAATCGTTTGGGTGGTAGGGGCTAGGTTAGGTCTTTCATGATGTCTTCTAAGCCTCCAAAGGCATGTCTTTATCATCCAACATGTGGGCCCTGGTATCCAACCTGTGGGCTTCAAGCCCCATGGAAGCCCAAGCTAGGCATGTTCCTCCAAAACTGTCCACCAGCTGGGTCCTGCAAAGACAAATGGATACGCCCTCCAAGGATCATGATGAGTAAATCAAATCAATAAAAGAGCCATCTAAGCATGTACATCCAAACCCACGTCATCAAGTTAAACAATTGCTTAAAGGCCCTATGCAACTTACTGAGTTTAGGTTGGGAGGGTTGACAAGGTGACCTATTGGATGACTCGTATCCTAGGTCAAGGATTGTTTCCCATTTGGAAACCCCCTCTAAGACATGTGGAAATGATGATATGGATGGGGGCAAGACTTTTGGGCATGGGGTTCATGACATACAAGGGATCGTAGTGTCTCATTTATGGGTGCCTTTGAAGAGGGTGTGTTGCACTTTCATTTTCAATGCATCTTTTTTCCAAACCCATTTAATGCCATTAATTAATTTATAATCCAAAACCTTGGGTACTCCCTATTGGTGAATCGATTAGTTTGGGGGGAAGTACCACAAGGCCACTTGAAGCTAGAGGTACACAGAGTGCCATATGCAAGGAAAGAAAGGGACACCGCATAAGTGTACACACCTCAACAAGTGGGGACATTTATATAATGTTAATTTGCTTTCGCAAGTCTTTGATTTTTTAGGAGAAGCGTTTCATTGCTCTCAACACCTCTTTGGGAGAGCATCTGGAAGGTTCATAAGTAGGCATTTATCTTTTGCCAACTATCTCCCCTCTGGGCCTTCAACCCCTTCTTCCCATGAAATGAGGGACAACCCCTACTTGGGTCAATACACCCGAAAATCCCAAAAGGTAAGGAGATGAGGGGATGAAGTATGGAAAGTGACAAGTATGGTCGGGAATGGCACGATGACTCGTCAAGGGGACGTCCAAGTAGCAAACCCATCTCTAAGGGTGACCACTTACTAGGGCACAATGTCAACCACCAAGGTGAAACAAGGTAAAGAGCATAAGGTCCAAGCAGGCGTTACATAATCAAAAGCAGTTCTAAATGCAACAAACTCAAATGCCTCAAATATTGAAATGACACTCACCATAATACCTGGTTTGTACCTCATGGAGCAAGACCCAATGTCTTCCGGAGCAAGCTAGTGTGGTGGATACCGTCGTGATGAACCTGGAGCTGTGGTGGTGAGGTGGGTCTTTGTCTGTGCAAGTGGACACTGTTGGTCAAGCTATCTCTCGGTACTCCATGTCTACAACTTGAGGGCCTCGAGACATCATCTCCTTAGTTATCCCTAGAAGTCGGGGATAACAAGTAGCATCCACAAGCATGAGAAGACAATCAACCAAACCATGCACCAAAGAAAAGTGATTCCTCTCCAACCCAACACCAACTCAACCAAGAACTAGCATCTCCAAGCAAAGAAAAAGACTGTGTACACCCCAATCCATCCAAACAGCTCCAAGGGACCAGCAGCAAATTCCATCAATGTGATGGAAATCATAATGTGGAACCTCATACAATATGAGGTGTAACACCTGGATTAAGAATATATGATAAAAATGAAAATTGCATGCCAACAATAAACATATATTTTGAAAAGACCACATCTTGTTAAAATTTTAGGGGTTTAGGTTAGTTTTTATGAATTAGGGGTTTTCCTTTTTTTCCTTTTAGGATTTGAATTTGAATAAATTCTCTAAAATTTGAATAAAAATGCCTTGAAGTTTGGCATGAAGTTCGATTTCGAGTTCAGATTAAAATTTGACTTGAAGTTCAGCTTGAAGTTCGAATTCTGTTGAAGTTCGGCGAATTTTGAATTTCAAGCTTGAAATTTGCTGAATGTGGTGACTAAGATCGAAGGTACAGGAGTAGATTCCTGTTTCTCATCATCATTTGAAGCTGACCCCAACTGCGGCATATCAACATCATCTAGAATCTAGATCAACATAACTGTCATTAGTCAGTGTAGCATGTGATCCTGCAACTTAGTGGGATGACTTCCACTTGCAACAAACAAAACAATAGTTGGTGCAACCAAATCAGTACACTGACCTCCATCTGGCAATGGAGTCTCACCATATCCAAGCCCTATCCTAATTGGTCTCAACTTAGGTACAATCGAAACAACAATGCCCTGTACATTCTTTCCAAGTCTCGGGGTCTTCCCCTCCATCAATCCTCATAGTCCAGTTAGCATTTTCTTCATCATATTTCTTCAACGCAAAGGAAAGAAAGGTTTCTAATTCACTTACCTTATGTACAAGAGCCTTTTTGAGATCCTACAAATCATGTGTTGTCTTATCCTTCTCATCTACCTGTACTCAAATCCTAGTAATCTCTCCTCACATATTGGTACTCATCAAACGAACTATCATTTTCTGCCTGGAGTGGACCAACATCCACATGAAGGTCATCAACATAGGTCTGCAAGAAATTTGCCTTATCTTGCAATTGGATGTTGGTTTTATCCAACCTATTAACCCGCTCCTTCAGTTCAACATTCTCATTCTGTAAATGAGAAATGGCAGCCTGCTGAGAGACATTAGTATCTTGCAAAAAGACAACCTGCTCATTAAGCTTAACAATGGTTTCCTGCAACAAAATAATATGATTTTGTCTTTCTTTATCTGCATGGAGTATTTCCTTCTCTGTATGGATCATTAGAAGAACCAATTCTTCATCTTCATCAAAGGCATCCATGTCTTCAGAAAACTTCAAATCTTCACTTCATTTATCCTCAGACTAGTCGATTGAGTGTTGGTTAATTTTTGATTTGTGGTCTAAAAATGCCCACCAATACTCAGTCGGTACACAATCCAACTCCTTTAAAGGATGACTAACGAAATGTCAATTCACCAGAGGAGAATTTATCTATCAAAAATAATGCAACCAAGAGATTTGATCCTTGGTCTTTTCTTTTACAAGAATGGCTTTACTGATCTGCCTTCAGTATGTTATTCAAGCAATATACACAACAACAACCATAAAACTCTGTCTCTAATGCACAGAATAAAAACCAAACAGATATATATTCCATAATTTATCTTTCAATGTTGTATTCAAACCAATAATAAGGCACCAAGGGAAGTAGAACTTTGGTCTACCATTTCAAAGCCAAATCAACTCTGCCAATATGGCCACAGAAAAACTTTTAATAATCAAAGGAACAACATATAATTTCAAACCTTTGGATAACAGTGGACCCACATTGTTAGACAATATCACGGTGTTGCATTCGCTTGACTCATTTATTGCTGGTTGGTCCACTCACAAAGCATAGGATTAGTCAAGAAAAGACGCCAGCGATCTTTGCGAATATTTCCATAGCCGCTACCAGTCTACGCCCCAGTCTACAATAGCGATGCATGCACCAGTCAGATCTATCAATCCTCCGGTTGATTAGTGGACTATACTTCCAGTTGCCCATGCACTTGAGCAATGCTACAGAGATCGACCTCCCTTTTAATCTTATTGCGGCATCATTCACATGTAGTACAACAACAAAACAATACCCATCAGACAACCTGTAGCTCCAATCATAGGTTTGCATTTTACTCATGCAACCAAAAATCTGATACCATGTTGGAATTCCACATATTAACCATATGACTTGGCATTAATATAACAGACTTAGTGCATCATAAACAGAGCTAGACTGTCAAACTCATAACAAGAACGCCAATACACAAGATGTGGTGTGGGCATCCTTGATACCGGGATATTTGATAATTACAAGATCAGATCACATCATCACAATGCATGATGTACCAAATTATCAATACAATACAAAGTTCAACAGTTTGATTGATCATATTACAAATGAGGCAAACCCTCTCAATATATAGGTTTGGGTTATTCACCCGAAACCCTAAGTGTGGTCCCGTAAGCCACAACTGTCCACAAGACTTTATCAATACCGCCGTCCAAGCTGGGATCCATATGCCAAAGTGTGGACCCAATCGGTTTCATGGTACTTAGATGGTTGGTTGGTCGGTCCCTCCACTTGATTGGCTTCCAGTCAGTCTGCTCCTTTAGTCGGTTGGCTTCCTCCATTTGACAAGATGTGTATACCAACGTTACAGGGTTCCAAAACAAACTCCTGCCAGAGAGTCTATTGGAAGGCGTACTGAAATTGAGGGAATAAAATGCTATCCATCTCCTTATTATGACCTGATGTGATTGAAAAGCGGGTTAGTAGGGTGTTGACTTGGTCTAACAAGCTAGATAACACAATTTTCCAGTGCTTCTCTTGTTTGGTAAAAGGGGGTCCTAAGGAATGAAATTGGAGGGAGTTAGTTAATATCACTTAGTCGGCTAACGAATTTGTGATCTGATTTGCGGACTTTCTTACATGCCTGATCTCCCATCCAGTGGATGTCTCAAAACCTTTTTTGCTTGTTGAATCCAAGAGACCTTGCTTTCCATCTTCCAATGGGGATAGGATATTTTCCCAATGCCAAGCGCTTCATCCCTGCTTGATTGTTAGATTTGGTGTCCTATAACTTGGCTAATATTTCTAGAATGTGGTCAAGCACATTTCTAACCACACCCTATCCTGGAAAGGCCTGTGTTTCCCTTGGATGTGTTGAATTTTGGTATGCTCGTTTAACCATAGACAATGTCACATCATTGTCACCCAACCATAGGCACCTACTCGTGCCACCCCCGAGCATAACATATACATTTTGGGAAATCCTTCTACACAATGGGAGAAAACCCAACAACCTTCTTATAGAGAATATCCTTGTCAAAATGATCAAGAACAAGCTCTATCCACTAGATCAAACCACAGAGAAGATAACCCAACAATATAGATGCAACACACCCTAGCCAGAGCACTAGGGTGTCTAGCCTCCACTAGCACACCACCAAGAGATAACCAACTATGCAGCTGCAGCTCACTCTAGCCAGAGCGCTAGAGTGGCTCTACCAATACATCACCAAGACCAAAAGAGATAGACCCTCCATATGTGCCCTTCTTCCTTCTGTAGCTGTAGCTGTAGCTGCAACTCTCTCCACCAAACTTGCGCTATATCTCCATGAGAGTGTGTGCCAAATGAGGAAGGCGTCACTCTTATTTATACTAATCTGTCCAGTGACTTTTCTGACAGGGCCGACCTGACTTTCGGGAAAATATATTTTCTGTTTATCTTTTTCTGGAGCAATATAATTCTTCTTTATTATTTTCTGTGAGGCTGACTTCTCTTCTGGGATCTTCTTTGACTTCCAATGGTTTTCCTTTAACGTCTTGGAAACTTCATCTATAAGAAAGGTTATCCCGGAGGTGAATACCTCCTGCAGCTACCAGAAACATCAGCAGGATGCCCAATCAAAATTGAATTTAACCCATCCCTAGAGGGGAAATTCCAAGTGTAGTTACAAGCTACCTTTTTAAACTCTTGTCCATCAATGGAAATCCAATTTCTAACTTGATTATTGCATATTTATTTAACTATAGTATTATAATGTACATTTATACTAGACATTTCGTAGTCTTATAAATTTATATCTTTAATCTATGTATTTTT